>JARQZK010003639.1:327500-332500 GCA_030704885.1 Cynegetis impunctata
CCGGCGGGTAAGCTCAAGCTCGCCATGAAAAGTGACACTTCTCCTCCTTATGAAATAATATACTATTAGTTCTGATAGTTTATATCCACAGGTGTTTAGGTATGCTTCTATTTTTACTATGCTACTCTAATTTACATTTATAATTAATATTTATACTTAGTTTCGCATAAAAACGATAATATATTTGAAGATGTGCAAATTATTACTTCAAATAAGATTAAGAACACTTGGAACATAGAATGGCAGGCCTCACAATCGAAACTACAAGAAATCAAACCGAACGTGGGACCTTGGCAAAATCAATTAACGAAAAGAAGAGAACAAGTGATAATGACTCGACTACGCCTAGGACACACTAAGCTCACACATGAATACTTGCTTTCTAGACAAAATGAACCAACTTGTGATATGTGCGGAGCTCAACTAACAGTGAAACATATTATAGTGCAGTGCCCTTTACTCCAAATTCAAAGAGACACATATAACATTTCCTCTAACTTAAAAGAAATGTTACTTTATAGTAACAGTAACAAAATCATTGTATTTTTGCAAAACTTAGATTTAATTAGGAAATTATAAATATTATGTATCAACTCCACCGCCTATAATCCAAAGGGTTAGTGCGGTTATTTGAAATAAAAAAAAAAAAAAAAAAAAAATATCGTGTACTTTGCAAATTTCCAGTTCTAATAAATCTGAAATTTTCCAGTTCTATAACATTTATACTCTAAACCCCGATAACCAATTTTGCATGGCTAGTCGTGGTATCAACTAAGAAAGATATAATTATTTCCTATTTTGATATGAACGATTTGATGACGATAATCATATAGGTATCTCAAAATTTCATGATATTCAAAAAGAAAAAAGAAAGAGTAAAACATGATTCATGAGATTTAAATATTGTGCTTTAGTAAGTAAGAACTACTCTGGTAATACAAGAATTAATTTGGTAATACATGAGTTACTCTGATAATTCAAGAATAACTTTGGTAATACAAGAATTACTTTGGTAATACAAGAGTTCCTTTGATAATACAAAAACTAGGTACTTCATTAATACAAGAATTACTTTGGTATAGCAAAGACTAAATCACTGTGTTTTGTTGAATCAAATCCTCCACTCTTCACTCTTTCACTGCAGAATAGATCAACAAAACGAAATTGGAATTTCGCTTAATTTTTTAAAAATTCTTGCACCATTCAATTTGTATAGTTTTATATATGTTGAATTTAAATGATAAACCTTACATCAGAAATAGATACTAACAAATATTTGATTTGATTTCAAGCCAAAAACAGTGAAATATAATGCTAAATTTTCTGAACTAACGAATATAAACATTATCTTCAACAGACAGATGAAGGGAATGCAAAATGTTATCTTGGCTTTACTGATCTGATGTCAAAACAGTTTATATCCTATCAGTAAATGACTCATGCAGAATGCCTTGAATGATGGAGTACCCAACTAAAGGAAGATACATGGCTCTATTCATATTTTTAATAGACTTGTCTACAAATTCAAAAATTTCGATCTCGCACTATGTAATCTTCATAGTTTTGAACTGTTGAACATAGACAAGGGCGTTTCCAAGGGGTGGCCCTTGTGCCACCCTTTGGAGACGTCCTTGTTCATGTTCAATGTATGTAACCATATGCCCCCTCCTAGAGAATCGAAAAGATTTAATCAAAAGAAAGTAATTTATTTAGTAGTCGAGAATTTCACAAGAAATCTAAGAAGATTATCTTTAAATTGAAAGTTGTTTTCTTGTAGTAAAGGATTCAATCTTTGCAAATGGTATTTATTTTTCATTCAATTAATATTTTCTTCTTAACATCTTGCCTTTTTTCCTGGCCCATTGGCTGGCGATGCCCTTCAATTTAAATGATATAGGTGCCTATAACATGAGTGATAGGTACTAAAGTTAAATACTGCTTAATTTATTCTGCTTGAACTTAAATAATATAGGTTTACTGACGCAGAAGAACAATATTTTTGAAAAATAGATTGAAGGGAATGAGAAATGTTACTTAGGCTTCTATAATGTCAAAACAGCTTTATCATATCAGCAAATGACTCATGCTGAATAACATAAACATAGAATCACGAGGCACCGAACTGAAGGAAGATACCTGGCTCTGTTCACATTTCTAATGGACTTGTTTACAATTTTCAAAATGACACAATAACTTTAATGAGTCAAATCCCAATCCGTACTAATGACTGGGTACCTATAAATAATAAATATAATTTCACCCGTTAGAGATTGTATGAAAATTTTTCCCATCGAGATTTCTCTGAAGGTCTACATTATTAATGAAAATTTGTTGTCAGGAATTATATTTATATACCTATATATATATATATATATATATATATATATATATATATATATATATATATATATATATATATATATGTGCACATATATATATATATATATATATATATATATATATATATATATATATATATATATATATATATATATATATATATCAATTATATTCTAGAACCATTTTATTTATATTTGTAGAAAAAAGTTAGTAGGTTTTTTGGTTCAGTTCAACAATCTTACGATTATATATTTTTCTATTTCATTAACGTTTCGGTCTGTTACTTTGACCATTATCAAAATGATTGGATCAATATGTTACCATCACTAAAATAAAAGGAGACTTGACAACAACTTAACAAACATTAACAGACCAAAACGTTAATGAAATAGAAAAATATATAATCGTAAGATTGTTTAACTGAACCAAAAAACCTACTAACTTTGTTCTCAATTTTTGTTTCTCGGCGGAACTGCGTAACCAAGTTGGGATTGGATGATCTTAGAAATGGAAAAAAAACAGATGCAATCCTGGCAGCTTCTGTTGAATAATCAAAGTTTAGGAACAAAATCCTCACACTCATTATAAGAGACAATATGCCTAGATCGGAGAAATATGAAGAAATTACGTATTTTTGAAGTCATAACTCGCTTACGAAAGCAGTTGTTTATACTTGTTTTAGACTTTATATATATATATATATATATATATATATATATATATATATATATATATATATATATATATATATATATATATACATATATATATATATATATATATATATATATATATATATATATATATATGTATGTACAAGATATATGTATGTGTGTGTGTTTGTTTGTGTATGAGTATAAACATATATTTATTCACATATCAAGTGACCAACTCAGCAAATTCATTATAAATCAAAATTTTGCACGCACAATTCTGAAACATTCTCAGACAATGCGTAGCAAAACAAAAACGAGTAACTATCTAGTTCTAGAATGTTCCATGAAGATCAGCAAATCAAATATCGCATATTCAGAGGATGAAAAGTTCATAAAATGAAAAGCCTGGCTTTGTGTACATATTTCTAATTGTCTTGTGAAATTCTTTCATTGGCACAACAACTTGAATGACTCAAAATCGCATCCCTGCTAATGACAGGGTACAACGATGGAATTAAATTTCAACCATGAAGAGATAGGACACAAATTTATCTTATCGAGTTCCTCCCTACTGAAGATGCCAAGAATCATTAGATACTAAGTTTATTTATTGCACAGCAGTCCATATTATATAATAGTACATAAAGTAATTCTGATTAACATAAAGTTACTAACCCTTAACTACTACTGCGTGAGTTGATTAGATATAATATTATAACAAAGTTGAATGAAATATTCTATAAAAGTCTTTCGAAAAACGTTGTCTCGTATCAAAAGCTTTTACCTAAACCAAAATGATGTAAATGAATGTGACGGATATATATATATATTCATATATAGATATATATATATATATATATATATATATATATAATATATATATATTATAGTATATATATATATATATATATATATATTATATATATATATATCAGGGGCGGCTAGTCAAAGGAGGCTAAGGAGGCTAAGCCTCCTCAATAATATTCCGTGTACCACTAATATAAATATATTATATTGAATAGTCAGCATTCAGCATATTCATATTAATCAAAATCATATTATTTTATGCGCCTACCTTCCTTTCAACCTACATTATATAATATAATTTATTAATTGAGATAGAATTTACATTTACTGCATTTCATTCATTTCAAGATTTGTGGCAACGCTGCGGAAGGCTTAGAAAGGTACCTATATTCTCAACGTTCATTATGCCTGCCACAGAAAAGCAAACAACGGTGCAAATACTCCGAATGAATACCTACTTCATTGCAATAGAAATGCAAAAGACATGTAAATGGCAACACCGATAAAGTCCAGTCTTGTACAATGTCGACCAATCACAACTATAGAATTTCGCGGGACATCGAGTAAATTCGTTGATTGAATCGTAGTGTGTTCGTAATTCGTATTGTCTAATGGCTGGCGTGTTTACTAATATTGCTCCCGTATTGTTTTTAAAACGAGTTCGGTTACTGAAGTCAATTTCATAAATTTCAATGGTGACTTAGTGGAATATTTGTTATCCCATAACTTTAGTGCAATAAGTTATGAGGATAGAGTTTTGATAAAAACATTGAGACCTACCCCTGAATTGAAGAATTTGGTGCAGCGTAACAGAAAAAAAAACCGCGGTTTTAATACAAAGAATTATGAGAGACATCCTTGCCTAACCGGATCACAGGTAAAATATAAATTATTTTGTTGGTAGTGTTTACTTTTTACTAGTGAAAATGTCTCTGTTTGGGGCCGCTTAGAATTTGAGGATTTAATTCTATACCTAGTTGAAAGAGAGGAATTTTTCACCGATAAAGTAACTTTAAATACAGCACGCGGATCCCATAATAATATATAATATCTTACTTACGATAAGGAATTTATATATTTTTCAAACATCTTCAAATTAATTTTTGAACAAACAGAAATAGTTTTTCAAATCTTACAGCACAAGTTTCTTTTGGAAAAGGATTCAGAATTTCGTGCAGAAGTTTATTTAAAAAAACT
>JARQZK010003639.1:337500-357500 GCA_030704885.1 Cynegetis impunctata
ATATATATATATATCTATATATATATATATATATATATATGTATATATATATATATAAATAAATACGCAAAAAGTGAACAAAAACTGTGTTAACCTTTTTTCAAAAAATTCCATACCCCCAGACAGGGCATAAAATTTGAGTCTAGCACACTTGCAATTTTCGCCTTAGGCCGGCCCTGTTTATGAATCAAACATATCTAATTCTTAATGTTGGAGATAGTAGTTATGTACCTATTGAAACCTCATTATATTTACGAAAGACTTCTATATTAAAGGTACCTGGAAATCATTTTCTTGATATATTTATAGGTACATCATCTATGTCATTGTGTTCTAATAATTTGGCACATTGAGAAATTCAAATAGAAAATATGAGGTCTTCGTTTCAATTGAAGGATGTTCATCCGCAACTTGATAATAAGGTACATTTAAATGAATATTCTATAGGAATATAACATTAATTTCATTATAAGGCACCTACCTTTGATAAAAAAGAATAAAATTCAATCAGCTTCTATCCTCAACTTATGAATATCCTGACTAGAAAATATAATGAGTTGTTACTAATCACAAATATTGCTTGTTTAGAAATTGCGCATAATAGTGATGGTAATTTGAAAATTCCTCATAACCGACTCATTCATACAAAATCTTAAAGTGGACTGAACAAAAAGTAAGAATATATTCTCATATAGGTATATCAAAAATTAATGTAGCAGAGTTTCCAGGATAGATCAAATTATTTTCATACTACCGTGAAAGTCTGGAGGATAATTGTTATCTGGAGGTATTCCTAAATAACGATTCATGATTTTAGTATAGGACGATTTATACCTATTATATCAAATTATCAAAAAAATTCATTACCGTGGATATTTATGGAATTTATTTTCGGAAAATGTATTAGGTACTGATAAGCATGTAACTTGAATTCGATAACTATGTAAAATACCACCAAGTATATAATTTATCTCAATTTCATCTATTGTACTTACATTTTCATTAAAATATTTATTATTGCTATAACTGTATATGTATATATATATAAGTATATATATATATATATATATATATATATATATATATATACATATAAACATATATATCTATATATATATATATATATATATATATATATACATATAAACATATATATATATATATATATATATATATATATATATATAAGTATATATATATAAATATATAATGAAGATAAATAAAGGTTGAAACTTTTTATGTTGAGAATTATGAATCATTTCTTATACCATTTGCATATTGATAATATTTGCTTTCTCCAAGATACTTTTTATTATACGCACAAGGCCTGGAACACAAAATGCTCAACAATAGAAACATTTCACAGCTATGATGCACTGCTTTATTGATGATAATAAACAAGATGCCATTTTTTTCGCGAACAAAATATAATTCGAATCGAAGCAACTGAAACGAAGAACTTGTTCAAAGCAACGCACCGCGTATTGAAGTTATTAGTTAACTTTGCCGTCGCTGTGGCGTCCAACTGCGTGGGCGTGGCCAATTAGCTTCCCCTACAATCTTCCATAAACCTCGGTAGTGTGTAGCCAATACCCTGTTTGCTTGATACCGTCGTAGACATGGCAACTGACTGTCCTAGAATGGGATTGGTTCAATCGTTACCATGGGAATCACCCTCCCCTGACGATTTTGTATTTGACTACCTAAAGCTCTGGGTACTTCACAACGGCTTGTAGTATCTAAGTAAACAGGCAGCGAGGAGTATTTGTTTTTCCAATCAGTGCTGGTTTGGAATACCTAAAGTGTTAACTTGTTTGTGGATCTGCTCGTGATGTAAACAATGAAACAAAACCTTCGATGACGAATTAAGACCGTATTGATTGATGACGTTTAAAATAGTCGAGATTCGGTTAAACAGTGTTTGAATAAGAGTTCGTGCAATATAAACTAGTGAAATGTTGTCTCAAAAGCTGTACCCGGAAACATCAACCATGACAACAAGCTCCAATATGTCTCCAATGGCTCCGTCGTATTCCTTGAATTCTTGCATGTCGCAAATAGGTTGCCAGGTTCCGAATTTTGGATCGAGCATGCTGAACAGTGGAATGACAAACGGTATGGGAATGAATGGAAATGGTATGACTTCTTCTGGTATGGGTTACTCCAATATTGGATCTCCAACTCAATGCATGTCATCTAGTATGCCGCCAATGCCAACTTACGGCTCCGTCGGACCGTTGGGAAGAACCGATTTAGGAGGAGGTGATACATCCCCAAATTCAGCTCTGCAGAGGGCCAGAGCAGATAAAACATATCGTAGAAGTTACACTCATGCGAAACCCCCATATTCGTACATATCCTTGATTACAATGGCGATACAAAATTCTCCTCACAAAATGTTAACTTTGTCGGAAATTTATCAATTCATTATGGATTTATTTCCGTTTTATCGTCAAAATCAACAAAGGTGGCAGAATTCCATCCGACACTCATTATCCTTCAACGACTGCTTCGTTAAAGTCCCAAGAACTCCAGATAAACCAGGTAAGGGATCTTTTTGGAGTTTGCATCCTGATTCTGGAAATATGTTTGAGAATGGATGTTATTTGAGAAGACAAAAACGTTTTAAAGACGAAAAGAAGGAGATGATAAGGCAGACTCATAAGAGTCCGTCGCACAGCATTGATAACAGCAACAGTTCTGGAAAGAAGACGCCTTTACATCAAGGAGATGAAGCGCATCATAAAAATCATCATTTAGATAAAACGAACGAAAATAATTTGAGTTCTATGCTTGGAATACATCCGAGCAAGTTAGACGTGGATAATATGAATTTGCTACATCCGAATGACTTGAATAGCATGCATAATCAACATCATCATCAACAAAACATGTCGCATGAGGAGCTTTCAGCAGTAATGAACAGATGCCATCCGCTATCATTAGCTAGTGACCATCAAGCAATGTTACACCATAGTTCTATGGGACATCACTTGAAGCAAGAACCAGCGGGGTATACTCCTTCAAATCATCCATTTTCAATTACTAGGCTCCTTCCTAACGAAAGTAAGTCAGATATTAAGATGTACACTGATATGCAATACGGTTATAACACTTTGAGTCCACTTCCCAACTCTGTTCATTCGCATCCTTCAATAGGCAACGATTATTACAACAGTTCCCTTTATCATCCTTCGGCTGGTACGACAAGCTTGTGACAATATCCTCTTGCCTAAAGCTGTCAGTTTTTTCAAAAAAATTCAGCATTACGGCATCGGCAACAACGCAGTGCAGTGGTAATGTCATAGATAATTTAGTGTCGTTCGCTGCCTCTTAGCCCAAGGAGTTTCAGAGGATTTAAAACTGTATATCCAATTTTGAACTCATTTAATCATAAAATTCAATGTATTGATTTTAAACGTGAGGACCTACTATGAAGAATGCAATCAATGAAACGTTAGTTTTATTTTTAGAGTGCAAAAATATCCATTTAATATTAAATTATTATATAAATCAAATTATTGTTACAGTAGGTTAAGCACTGTGAAATCTGAAACTTCTTGTAGTTCTATTCACTACGTAAAAAAATTGGAATTGGGCTCAATTAGAATTTATTTTGTGAAATTTCGTTCAAATTAATTTTTCACATTACTTCAAATCGAATATTAGACGAAATCTCGTTTTTCTTATATATTGTGCCAATATTGTTTTCACTTATTGATCTGTAATAGACAATGTGTGTCACAACTTTAGCTATTCGTTTTCTATAGACTTTTACTAATATAATTTCAATATATACCAATTTGTATGATAAAACTGTACATAGCTATATATATTTGTATTAAATGTAAATTCTTGAATTAATCAAAAATTGATTGTGATGTTTCAAATTATTTTATTTGAAATTTGTATATTCTAGGGATATGTACTTATAATGTATTGAAAAGTTTTTATTATCATGTGCAACTATAAACCAAATTTGTAAATAAAGAAAATTAATTATGTATATTACGTATACTGTACATTCTGACTTTTTGTCATAATAAATGTTCAAATTTAAATCTCCTAGAATCATGTAGTATTTTATTTTCTCCAAATCTGTTACAGCCTTGTTATTTTCCAAAGCAGGATCTCTAAAATTAAAGTATAAATGAAAATAGATTAAGATTTGAATTTTAAGATGTTTTACCTAGCAATCAGAAAAATAAGAAATTTCTTGTCTACAATTTGAATAACTTCAAATCATTAAGCTGTCTTTCAATAATAAAATCAAGAAAAATAACAGGATGATTTAATATAAGTATTTACAGCTTTTCTTGAAATTTTTTTCATAATTCTTGTCAGTTACTATTTTCATTCTGTTCTGGCACCTGTACTGAATGTACTGAATATGATGAATCAATTTATAATGACGCTTCTGCGAAGAACATCTTCAATCACCCCCTTGATTGGCGGGAAGTTTTCAATTTACTTCAAAACCTTGTAGAAACATTGATTGAGGAACTACCAAAAGTACCTAAGTAATTCAAATATAATGATTGAATGTAATAATTGACGAAGCTCCAAAGTTTTCATGTCATTATAATAAATAACCTACGTTTTAAGTAATAAAGTATTAAATCAGAATTAAATGTGAAGGTTTTTACATTCCTGTTTTTAAATACGATTAAATTGATTGTATTAAATATATCCTTCCACTTTACTCATATCTATATATATATATATATATATATATATATATATATATATATATATATATATATATATATATATATATATATATATATATATATATATATATATATATATATATATATATATATACATTTAACGTTTCGACACGAATTTCTGGACTGAACGTTAACTAACTGAGATTGAATTTTCGCACATCACTCGTTGAAACATCATAAAGAGTAAAGTTTAAACTTTAAAATAAAACACACTTGGCTTAAGTTTCACTATATAAAAATATTTAGATACCTACTGTATTTAGCAGTAAAGGATAGTCGACATGTTTCGAGTTATGATAATGAGTTCATAACTCGAAACACGACTATCCTTTACTGCTAAATACAGAATATAAATATTTTTAAATAGTGAAACTTAATCCAAGTGTGTTTTATTTTAAAGTTTAAACTTTATTCTAAACGTAAACTGTTTTATAAAGTCGACTTTCTAACTCAAATGACTTATTATTGCTAGGAAAGTACAAGTAAGTATATAAAAATACAATACTGCCAAGAATAATTTAAATATTTTGCGATGAAAAATGATGCATTGAGTAACTCCCAGGATGCTTTCGATTTTCCCAGAAATTATTCATGAAAAAAATTTGAATACGTTGTAATTATGCAGCAAATGATGTGGAGTTTATAAAAGAGGTATTCTCATTAAGAAGTAGGTGATTACAATTTTGAAATTAAGCTGGAAAATTGATAATTTTTGTGAGAAAATTTATGAAGAAATCATTGCACACAATGCAATTGTCATTTCAAAAAATATTGGGCGAGTTGCAAACGATGTGCACAACCTAAGCTGGTTATGTGCAAAATTTTCGTGTAATTAAAGTCAGTACTGATAAAGATTTTCATTGGAAATGTCAATACAGATTTTGACTTCCAAGTGCCTACTAAGCGCACTCGACTCTGATTTGCTTGTAATCGGACAATTTCTGGAATTTTCGCCGTAAACATGACATTTTATCATTTTCACTTGACAAACAGGATAATTCAAATGAATTGGTGATTGTTGAAAGGGTACTTAGTCCATTTTCCATTGAAATTGTATTTGATATGGGATGCTATACCAAATTATATCCCCGACCGTTTGGCGTTGAAAGGAATGAAGTCCCATTCTAGGAAGCACTAATAATACGTACGTACCGGATCGGATTGCAGTGAGAGTTGAAAGGTACTAAGTCGCGGACTTAGTTCCATTCAACTCTGAACAGGAGGTTGAAGATGAATAATAATTTGTCGTGTTTTTGCTTCATAAGTAGGTACTTGTTTATCATTTGGTATGTTTGTAAGAATTATTGTTCATTTCTATGTGGAATAACGTATAAACTTTAAAATAAAAACACTTGGCTTATGTTTCACAATATAAAAAATATTTAGATACTGTATTTAGCAGTAACGAAAAGTCGACATGTTTCGAGTTATGAACTCATTATCAAGACTAACTACAGGAGAGTATTACATCCTATTTTATAGAACGGACAAAAGCAAAGGTGATACCTGAAAATCAATTTGTTCGTTGATCGTCCGCGGACGATCCTACCTATAAAACCTGACTTGACCCCCCCCCTAGGCCTGAAGCTGGGTATGCCCATGCCCATGAGTCATTTTGGAGGTACCGTAAAATGGGGCGACAATGATCATTTTCTTTTTGTTTCTAACTCTAGTTCCATTCTAAACGCAATAATCGCAACGAATTTTACATGAGCAAGTGTACTTACAGTATACAAAACACTTCCATATAAGAAAATTCAAAAATAGTTTCAATTTTTACTTTTTTAATGAGAATCGCAACTGATCAATTTTACACTTACAGTGGGGTCAAATTGATCACATGGATTCAAATGCATAGAAATAACGTACAAAAACTAGGAAAGTTAACAATTTAACCCCGACGAAATTATATTTGGCCACAAAAAAGTTATAATATAATTTCATGACAGGGGTGAAATTGATCAATCTCTAAATCTGTGACTTTTGTGGAATATTAAATATCTATTGACAAAAATAAACTATTAGAACAAAACTATGATTAAACAAAACACAGAAAACACATAAAGGTACGTTTGATGTTCGCTGCCAATTTATGGGACACATCATCTTTATATCTTCTACGCAGGAGAGAGTAGGCCCAATCTCTTCCTGGTAAATTATTTTGAAATTGCGACCCGCACTGTCTAGATAGTTTTTGGCAAGTTGCCTAACATCTAATAGTGTCAAAGGGAATCCCCATTCCCCACACGTGTAAATAGCCCTAATGAAAGATTTCTCTTCCGTTGTAGAAAAAACAGACTGGCCACCATTTTTACCAACACGTCGTCTATGATACCGGTTGTTGAGAGTTCCATATGGAATTTTATATTCTTTTGATGCTTTTCGAACGCCCCATCCATGATCCACAATTTTTTCAAGGGCACGTTCTACGTTCTCGTCAGAGTAGTTTTTATAACTTCTCGGCCCAAGCTTTTTTTATAAGTTCTATAAGTTCGGGTCATGGTTAGATCCCTAAAATTAAAAAAAATACGTATGAGTGCCAAAATTACCTGTTTTTACTTTAAAAAGGCAATCAATTTGATCCTACACCTGTGATCAATTTCACCCAACTGCTATGATCAATTACACCCCACGGGTGATATTTTGAATTTCCCGCGTTCCTACATTAAATATTGTCAAACTGGCAGCATGCAATACATAACCAAACATCACTATTTATGATATTTTAGGTAAATGAGCTTAAAAACAAAGGGTTTTCTACATACCTTGGAAAGTTCTCGGTGTACCAAAAACGACGGAAATGTAGGACTTTGTCAACTTATTTTTTTGGAAAAAACTTTAATATTTTTCCGAACAAACCACAACCACGTTCGTGTTGTTCGTTGAACCAAATGAAACAAGGTTGCAAACTTGCTACTTTCGCGTATTGCAACCGCCAAATGCAATAATATTGAAATTTGAACTAGGGATCAATTTCACACCACAAAATCAATTTCACCCCATTTTACGGTACTGAAGAGATGCCTATAAAGCTTAAATACCTTCAAAAATGCATGAAATATTTCCATAAAAGTTGCTGCAATGAGAAAACGGAATTCAGACATGAATTTTCAGCCTTCTTTATCAGTTTGTTGTGGCTTTAGAGATGCGCAATGCTCGGACATCCTCAAAAAGAATTGAAATTTCAACATAAAAATATCGAGACTGAAAGAAATCAATTGTGCACTTTCTCAAAATTCAATTTATCAACAGTTTAGCTAAAAAGAAGCTGTAGACGCGCACAAAACCTTAAAAACTACGATAAAACATGAAATCTCTACATTCAAATATAGTTGAAAACTCTGCAATGGAATTCTCTTATATCAGCTCGGTACAAGCAAGAAATCATACTCCACCTGAATGAACTGTCGGGAGAAACCTACATATAACGGCGACGGTACGAGGTTAAAGTTTACAGGTACCGCCAAGAGGTACCTCCTTTGCATCAACTCAATAAAGTAAAATAGTTTGGAACCATCTTACTCAATTTATCCAAAAATCGCTTTATATGGCTCCATGCGCCCTCCAAAAAGCACAGGAAGGATGAATTTTGGTTCCTTATCTTATGTCACCGATTTCAGAAAAAATCGATGATAAGCATCCCTGTCAATTCCTTGTGCAGAGTTGGAAACACTCCAGAAATCAATCAGATGCTGGTGTTTAGTGAAATCTCGATAACATAAATTTTTTACTATCTTGGTTGAAATTATATTCATTATTCATTAGTAGGTACCTATCCTATCATAACTACGGGTTAGAATTCTACTCATTCAAGTTATTGTGCCATTTTGAAAGTTGTAAACAAGTCTTTTAGAAATATGAACAAAGCCAGGTATCTTCCTTCAGTTCAGGTATCTCATAAATTTATGTTTATGTTATTCTGTATGAGTCATTTACTGATATGATATACCTAAGTTGTATCAACATCAGTGAAGAAAAGATAACAATTTTCATTCTCTTTCGTCTGTATTTAAAAAATATAATATAAATTATATATATATATATATTAATATATATATATATATATATATATATATAATATATATATATATATATATATATATATATATATATATATATATATATATATATATATATATATATATATATATATATATATATATATATATTTATAGGATTGTTGTTCTTGGGTTTGGTAGGCTCTTTAATCATATAAAATTGTTTTCAACTTTCACATTGTTTATTTATACTCTAAACATTCAGAAACCTGCAGTCGATTTTAGGGTACCTAGTGGTACTGTTTTTGAGTGGTTCGTTTCGTATTCTATATGCTTATTTTATTACAACTTTTTTTGTCTGAGTTGCGAATAGATGCATTCTGATACATTTTGTAATAGAACGATTAACAATAAACAATCCTCAAAATATCATCAAAAGGATCGAAAAAAAAAGAATATATATTTATATATATATATATATATATATATATATATATATATTATATATATATATATATATATATATATAATATATATATATATATATATATATATATATATATATATATATATATATATATATATATATATATATATATATATATATATATATATATATATATATGTATACCTGTACAGGTAGAAACCCCAACGAGCATCGAAAGAATCCCAAAAATTGTGGTTCAGGAGAGGAGGATATAAAAAAAGATTTAAAGAACACTGTCACACCTCACTGTTGACTTTCGTTAATGTGTAATAGTCTATTGTTATTGAGGAAACTATACGACTAAAAATAAGCTAAGCATTTGTAATGATGAATTGATACATACCTACCTACTCCTATTAAGTCCAATAGACTGCAGTTTTTCTAGAGAAAATGAAGTATTCAATCTATACCAAATTTTCTTTTAACCAAATCGCATACTTGGTTTATATTAGAAAACATTGATTTTTATATTGATTCTTATATAATATTGAATGGAATTAGCATTTACATGGTGAAAGTTCATATTCATAACTTTATAAAGAAATAAAAAAAAATAACTTTTCACAGGTTGAAATAAAAATCTATTGAGTAAACGCGTTTACTCGCTAAATTTTCGAAAGGAATTGCATATAATTAAACAAATGGCAGTAAATAATGGTTATTCACCTAATATGATTGACAGCCTTATTCAGAGGAAAAAATACAAAATGGCAATTTCAGAAATTTACCCACTTATATCCGAGAAAAGTAGAGTATTTAACAGTTTAACATACTTGGGCAAACCTTCCGAAAATCTGACATAGTTTTGTCAAAAACAAAATTTCAAAATTGCATATAAAACCAATAATAGCATTGGAAAATTGATTAAAAACAACAAATCAAAAATACATAGAGATGAACGTACTGGTGTTTATAAACTCGACTGTAACGATTGTGAAAAATTCTATATAGGACGTACAATTAGAAATTTAAAAACTCGAATACACGAACACCAACGTAGCTATATTAAGCAGAAAACTGACTCTAATTATGCGTGCCATCTTATTCAAGAAAACCATACCTTTAATCACAATTATAATATATTACAATTTGAAAATAGTCTCCATAAAACTAATTGTTGGGAATCCCTATACATCAATAAATATAAAAATTCCGGAAATTTAGTTAACCACCAGATTGAAGTAAAGCCTTCTCCTCTCCTTAATCTGTTCAATGTAGGTACCTACTAATAGCTCTGAATGAATTGCTCTTTGTTATTTAGTTTCTCTAGGATCCCCTCTGTTATATTCAATTTTTGTATAAATAGATTGTTTTGTAATACCATAGTTTAGTACAAGATAAAGTCAATGTTATGACGAAATGCGTTTACTCAATAGATTTTTATTTCAACCTGTGAAAAGTTAGTTTTTATATTTCTTTATAAAGTAATCTTGTATAATAGTTCTCAGAAAACTAAGGGTCACCGAACTGGTTTTGTGTTAAATGAGTTTATAATAATAATAATAATCTTTATTTACATTCAAGAAAAAATAGATACAAAACAAAAAAGAGAAATTGAATTTGAATGCAAAAAGGAGCTGTAAACAATTTTACAATATTCGAGTTCAGTCCCAGAAAACAAAATAATTCTTAAACTATCACAGAGATAAACCCAAGGTGTTTTATGTGGGTATAAAGAAGTTACGTATCAGTTAAAAATCGCCAAATATGATAGTCCTGATACTGAGAAATTATATTACCCCACAATAGTATCTTAATACTTTCAATATTAACTTTTGTGATATTATTCAAAAAGAAATAACTTTTTTGTTTGACTAATCAGAATGACAATGATAATGACATACATATTAAATGTGGCTATTTTGTTCATTGTATAACTTGAAATAGGTGTTTGTGTATTCATACTTCACAAGTAAATATGTACCTAGT
The DNA here is from genome assembly GCA_030704885.1 of Cynegetis impunctata. NCBI lineage: Eukaryota > Metazoa > Arthropoda > Insecta > Coleoptera > Coccinellidae > Cynegetis > Cynegetis impunctata. The sequence continues at coordinate 348,645 of JARQZK010003639.1, forward strand.
AAATCAATAATTGTGCTGTGTAATGATATATTCACTGTTTGATAAATACTCTACGGTAATCCTGTCTATAAACGAACTTTCGTTATTAATTTTCATTCAGAGTTCAGAAATTGAATTTAGAAGTTGTTCTTTGTATTGTATGGAACTGTAAATATTGAAGACATAGCAAAGTTTTAAATTTTAGGATGAATTCTAAAAATATTTTAGGATGATTAATTAATTAATTGAATCAATTGAATTATAGAAACGTATAAACAATACTCGTTTCGGCGATTCAGTTATATAGATACACAGAGAGAAAAAATAAGTCAATTCTTGAGTGTTTATACTCGTAACTGAATTGTTGAACAAAAAACTTATGTATAAGTCGTTAAAATAATATCTTGAACTTCATATTTATATATGGTTTATTTAAAGAAATTCAGTCCCAGAATACTAGTAATAACATTTGCCATAATTGTATACTTTATATAATTAACTCATGTTTTGTGTCATCAAGCTCTTAAATAAGTAACTGGAAATATCTTCATCATTGAATTTGAGAATTGTATTCAGTTTTCATACATTTACTTTCGAGCCTGTAGGAAAAAAAAATTAATTAAATATACTACTCTCGATAGGAAAGCATTACTCCACTAGCATAATAAATAAAATTAATATCAATATGAGCTCCGTTGATATAAGTACCCATTTCAATAATTTAATATTATGATAAAAACAAATTTGATTCTCTGATGAATTTTAAATTAGAGAACATTCAGTAATCAATTCGATATACAGATGTATCTGAAATATATATATATATATATATATATATATATATATATATATATATATAAATATATGTATATATATATATATATATATAAAATATATATATATATATATATATATATATATATATATATATATATATATATAAATATATGTATATATATATATATATATATATATATATATATATATATATATATATATATATATATATATATATATATATATATATATATATATGTATATATATATATATACATATATATTCCAGGATTTTGCATAGATCACTAGTTACTGGCAATTAAAAAAAATTACATCAGTTATTATTCGATAATGGCTATCCATCGTATTTTACTCAATAGACTTTTATACAATACAGCACAACGTTCTCAGATCGTGGACGGATTGAGGCCTGACAATGTTATGAGTAGTGGTGAACTCATTGCAAGGAAATATGCATCAATTCCTTCAATTCCTGATGTTACAAAGAAATTGGTAATGTTGCTGAAGAGTGATGATCTTAGATTTGCAATTAAGAATCAATTTAATGTTAAATTGTTGTTCTCATCAGTGAAAGACAGAATTGATCAAGATAAACTTAGTGGTGTAGTGTATAGCGTTCCTTGTCAGGTATGTGAATTATCATACATTAGTCAGACGTCTCAATAATTAAAAAAAGAGAATTAGCCAACACAAGAGTGATATAAAGAACCCAAAGAATGTCTGTGCACTAGCAGAATATTGCAGAGCTACGGACCATAACATGGACTATGGTTCTGCAGAAATTTTATAATTTGAGAATAATTTGGATAAGAGAACATTTTTGGAGATGTATCATATAAAACGCTGCCCGGATTCAATGAATTCGAGGAAAGATATAGAGAAAATTAGTAATATTTATTCCTTTTTAATAGCTTATGACGTCACTAATAACAATGAAATTTCTATTGATTGATTATTAAGGTCAAGATAGTGAGAAGAAAATTTTTGTGTCACTTTGATTTTAATTTTATAACTGAAGTTGTCATCTTGTTTGTTGAGCAGTCTGTCATTACTGTCATTCTCTTAGTACCACGATGTTGTTGTGGGTAGAATTCGTAATAGTTCTCACAAATCACTCTTATTTTATTTTAAATAATTGTGTATAATGTAGTACAGTTTAATTTTATGGTTTGCCACTTTGTTTTGTGTTTTTTCCTTTGTTGAAGATGTTAGCTTATTTTATAACCTCAAACATTCGGTAAGTCCTGTGTCTTGAGACTATTTTGTTGCTAGTGATTAAACTAATTGTATAATTATTGTAGAGTCCTGATGAAGGCTTAAATAGAAGCCGAAACGTTGACTAAGAATATAAGAAGTACACTTGATTAGCCTTTATTTCATCCGTTTAACCCATTATCCTATTTGATGTATTATGACCGGAGTTATTCCTTCTGATGTATATATTTATATATATATATATATATATATATATATATATATATATATATATATATATATATATATATATATATATAATAACTGCATTCATGGACTTGAATGAAAGTGATAATTTAACACTAAATTTTCCTTCCTTTTTTGTCATATTTTTAAAGGCAACATTATGTCAACCGACTATGCTAGAAACGTCGATTAAAATTCGAAGGGGAGTCGTACAAGGGTCCTTCGTCGGACGTCGCAGATAAAGTTATAGCATTTTTGCACCGCCGGGAACCTGAGTGGCAACGAGTCCTCGTTTTACTCGCATTTCACATTTAGCAGTTGAAAAAAGCGAAAAGGGGGACGAAATCGGGTCGGATTGAAACATGCGCGCCACCTATCTGAACACAGGACAGGCGCAGTGAGTTCCATCAATAATGGAGCCAATCGGTGTTCGCAATCGCAGTGAATGTTGTATTATGAACTACAAGGTTTAACGTTGGGGGAATTTATCCCAATGCCAGAATTCAAGTCCAGAAGAATGAATCGTATTTATATGGATCTTTCGTGTATTACAGATAAACCCTTCGATATTCATTTATCAAAATTTAGGTATTTTGATCTATTTTTGAATATAATCAAACTTTCTCTATTCTGCCATTGATTATTTATTGTTTTGTTATTCAAAAATCGTATCTAGCAATGACCATTTTTTAAACATCAAATAAAATTACGAAAAATGATTCGAACGTTGTTACACTAGTACTTACTGATTTATAAATTGTCGATGAAATCTAAGGTTTTTGTGTGATAGTTTATAATGATAACAGTTTCTGTAGATTTTTATTTTATTGTCAATAGTAGGTACTATCCCTAGGATATTGATAATAGACGAGATAATTTTATGACAATCGAAAGCTCGTTACCAAGGAACGAGTTTGAGAATTTTGTCATAAAATTTGAGGAATTTGTCAATGTCCAAGGGATATTCGAAGAAATGTTTTTTGATAAAACGTGACATTTTGAAGTTTATTTGGAATGAAGTTGTCAAACTAAATCATGTTGTCTTTGTTATTGATAATTGCACTGAATGCAATTATCAGTGTAATTTTGACATGATAGGGTGAAATTATTTCATATGACACAAAATGACAAAATTTGATTGGTTGTTAGAACTGTCAAAAAATGTTTATTATATTCATTGATATATTATTGAATATTATAATTTCAAAAACTAGAAACGAAAAAAAAGAAGTGTATTGTGAAGGTTTTTTTCTAAGAATCACATACTAAATGGCAGGTTACGAATGTTTACGGTTCATGCTTTTAATTTATTTGAATTGGAGCCAATATAAGACTTTCATCAATATTTTGAAATAAAGCTTTCAATAGTGATCTTTATAATAATTTTTTTTTGCATTAATTATTAATGTTAATATGTTAATATAACCAGCACCTGCGCCAATTTGCAAGTAAAAGATGAAAAATTTTAATTATTGGCTGAATGTACAGTTTCTTGATAGCGATTTAGGATATAAAATTAAAAAACCAGTAGTGAAATTGCCAAGTTTAAAATATATTAAATTAACAGTGAAATTAATTCAATTTTATTCATCACATTCTCAAGTATCTACTCTCAAAAAAAAATGAGCAATAGTAAATATCCAAGTTTTTTCAATTTGAGCTTTAATAAATTTCATTTGTGGTTCATTTTATCTCAGAAATTCCATAGTTTGAACTAAAACAACTTATCAATTGAAATTCAACACTCAACGTTTGTTCCCATGAATGATTATTATTTTAATTATAATTATGACTATTTTATTCGTTTCATATATGGTTGGTCTGTTTTCTTTTACCCATACATGTACTATACTATATATATATATATATATATATATATATATATATATATATATATATATATATATATATATATATATATATATATATATATACAGGGTGATTCATTAATACGTATAAATATTTTAACGGGAGAATTTTGAGCCCAAAATATGAAGATCTAACCCAATTTGCTCATATAAAATATTTCTCCTTACTGAGTTACAGGGTGTTTTATTTCGATTATTAAAAATGAATTTTGTTCATTACTTCAATGCTGCTTGATATTTCTTTATGATATTTGGCAGTAAGTTAAAGTAGTTTGGGACACATCAAATAATAGTAAAGAAGACTTTCTCGCTATCACCAGTGGCGTACGGCAGGGGCACGGGAAGAGTTCTCGTTTCCTAAATTCTACGCCACTGGCAGAATTGTCATTTTAGTATAATTTTTCGATTCTCCTATATTTTCTCTGTAAATAAGGTATTCTTTTTTCGTAACGCTAGAGCCACTATTTTTCGAGATATTTAACGTTGAACATATGGCTGCACAATTCCTTTGATTTTTATGTACGAGTCATATCGGGTTTTTTGTCATACGATTGCATGTATTTAAATTGAAAAAAAAAATTATTAGGTATTTTTTTAAAATTTATAATAATATTAACAAACAATTTAAAACATAACAACTACAAAAATATACAGCGCTACATAAAAAAAGTTCAAAATAAATACTTAATTATGAAGATCTTCTTTACAAATTTTGGAAGAATATCAAATTTATGAACAAAACTTGAAAACAATTTACAATAAATGTTCAATATGCTCTCCGTTTACCTCAATAAGTTTTTTCATTCTTTCGTTGAACGATCTTCTAACTTTAAAAAATATGTTTGGCTGATTCGCAAAAAAATTAGCGGAATTTACAATTTGCTGCCATAGTTCCTGGCTAGTATTTCTCGTTTGGGAGTATAGCCACTATTTTTCGAGATATTTAACGTTGAACATATGGCTGCATAATTACTTTGATTTTAATTATGTATCAATCATGTTGGTGTTTTTGTAATAGAATTGTTAATTAAGTAATTATTATGCATGTGTCTAATGTCATAATAGATGCCGTTCACATTTATTTGGAAATAGATATGAGGAAGTCTTAAATAATTATTTTGATCTAGTAGGATGGTGTCACAACTGACAGTTGTTGACAATATTATCTATGAAGATTGTGACTGTTATAAATTTTTTAAAAGCAGATTAAGTGAAGATGCAGCGCCCTAATGTTTTTTGTAATACTGAAATGCGCGATATGCTTTGTGTTTATGCACAAGAAAATTATTCCTGTCTTGCTGCTACTCAAAGATATGGAGAAATGTATCCAGATAGAGTTCAGCCCAATCATCAAACCTTTCGCAATATTTTTAGAAGATTAGGAGAGACTGGACAATTCAAGCCAAAACGTGATGTGGGCCGACCTAAACATATTTCTGTAGATCAGGAAGATGACATATTAGTGAGAATTGCAGAAAATCCACAACTTAGCACTCGTCGCTTATCTTCAATGACTGGGGTAAGCCAATCTACAGTTTTTAGAATACTGAAAAAGGGAAATTTGAAACCTTACCATTTTACTCCAGTACAAAACTTATTACCAAGAGATCTTCCTGCAAGATTGAATTTCGCTCAGTCGATGGCAAATAAAAAAAATGAAAATCTGAACTTTTATGAAAATGTTATCTTTAGCGACGAAGCTACTTGTACACGAAGAGGAATATTTAACTGGAGGAATAGCCACAGTTGGGATACTGAAAATCCTCATTTATATTGTGAGTCACATTTTCAACGCGAGTTTAAAATTAATGTTTGGTGCGGTATACTCGGAGACCGTTTGTTAGGTCCATATGAACTACCTGAAAATTTAAATGGTAATTCGTATTTGGAGTTTCTACAAACTAAACTTTTCGATGAGCTAGAACAATTGCCACTTAACCAAAGAAGAGACATGTGGTTCATGCACGATGGAGCACCACCCCATTATACAACAATAGTGCGGAATTATATAGATAATAAATTTCCTCATCGTTGGATTGGCAGAGGTAGTGAATTTCCGTGGCCGCCTCGAAGTCCCGATTGTAATCCATTAGATTTCTATTTCTGGGGGCATATGAAATCACTGGTATACTCCCAAACAATAAATACTCGCCAGGAACTATGGCAGCAAATTGTAAATTCCGCTAATTTTATTGCGAATCAGCCAAATATATTTTTTAAAGTTAGAAGATCGTTCAACGAAAGAATGAATAAACTTATTGAGGTAAACGGAGATCACATTGAACATTTGTTGTAAATTGTTTTTAAGTTTTGTTCATAAGTTTGATATTCTTCCAAAATTTGTAAAGAAGATCTTCATATTTAAGTATTTATTTTGAACTTTTTTTATGTAGCGCTGGATATTTTTGTAGTTGTAATGTTTTAAATTGTTTGTTAATATTATTAAAAATATAAAAAAAATACCTAATAATTTTTTTTTTCAATTTAAATACATGCAATCGTATGACCCGATATGACTCGTACATAAAAATCAAAGGAATTGTGCAGCCATATGTTCAACGTTAAATATCTCGAAAAATAGTGGCTCTAGCGTTACGAAAAAAGAATACCTTATTTACAGAGAAAATATAGGAGAATCGAAAAATTATACTAAAATGATAATTCTGCCAGTGGCGTAGAATTTAGGAAACGAGAACTCTTCCCGTGCCCCTGCCGTACGCCACTGGTGATAGCGAGAAAGTCTTCTTTACTATTATTTGATGTGTCCCAAACTACTTTAACTTACTGCCAAATATCATAAAGAAATATCAAGCAGCATTGAAGTAATGAACAAAATTCATTTTTAATAATCGAAATAAAACACCCTGTAACTCAGTAAGGAGAAATATTTTATATGAGCAAATTGGGTTAGATCTTCATATTTTGGGCTCAAAATTCTCCCGTTAAAATATTTACACGTATTAATGAATCACCCTGTATATATATATATATATATATATATATATATATATATATATATATATATATATATATATATATATATATATATATATATATATATATATATATATATATATATTATATATATATATATATATATATATATATATATATATATATATATATATATATATATATATATATATATATATATATATATATATATATATATATATATATATATATATATATATATACATATAATTAATCTTTTTTAACTACGTAAAGCGACAGTTATGCATAAAATTCCTTTTTATGGAAAGGTACTTCAAGGCCAGACGCTCAACAAATAGCTAGCAAATAAGTGATACAACTAATATCTTTTCAGTAAATTTTCTAAAGAGTAAGGAGTACATTACGCGTTTCTTAAAAAAAAAAAACTCACTATTCTAGTAACTCTAAATCCATTCAGAAACGGAAAATAACATTTCATTATTTTGATTGGGAATAACGTATTATTATTATATATAGATCATCTTTCGTTTGGATGTCCGTTTGTGGGACACTTATATATATATATATATATATATATATATATATATATATAAATATATATGTATATAATATATATATATATATATATATATAAATATATATATATATATATATATATATATATATATTCATATATATATATATATATATATATATATATATATATATATTATATATATATATATTCATATATATATATATATATGTATATATATATATATATATGTTTATATTTATATATATATATATATATATATATATATATATATATATATATATATAAAACAAAATTATCGGTCTAGCCCGCATATGTCGAAGCAGCCGTTGACACGTGTTTCGGACTCTTTGGTCCTCATCAGAACGGCGTAGCCAAGTATGCGATGGAAAACCTGGAAGTGAAACAGCAACAACAAGCAGAATCCCCTGCTTCGGAAGACAATCACACATTTGTGGTACATTGTTCGAACTCTCCGGTTTGGGAGATTTGGTCAAACTCTGACCACGGAGGCGATTAATGCCATCCGCGAGATCCTGGACCGTGGAAATAAACTACCAAGAGGAAATTTATCGCGGGGAAATAGTATATAAAACAAGCAAAATTATCGGTCTAGCCCGCATATGTCGAAGCAGCCGTTGACACGTGTTTCGGACTCTTTGGTCCTCATCAGAACGGCGTAGCCAAGTATGCGATGGAAAACCTGGAAGTGAAACAGCAACAACAAGCACAGTCCCCTGCTTCGGAAGACAATCACACATTTGTGGTACATTGTTCGAACTCTCCGGTTTGGGAGATTTGGTCAAACTCTGACCACGGAGGCGATTAATGCCATCCGCGAGATCCTGGACCGTGGAAATAAACTACCAAGAGGAAATTTATCGCGCGGAAATAGTATATTAAACAAGCAAAATATATATATATATATATATATATATATATATATATATTCATATATATATATATATATATATATATATATATATATATATATATATATATATATATAATATATATATATATATATATATATATATATATATATATATATATATTCATATATATATATATATATAGATATATATATATATATATATATATATTATATATATATATATATATATTCATATATATATATATATATATATATATATATATATATTCATATATATATATATATATTCATATATATATATATATATATATATATATATATATATATATATATATAATCTCTTGATAATTATTAGCAATAACAGGCTTGTTGAATCTTAAAAAACT
>JARQZK010003639.1:362500-552500 GCA_030704885.1 Cynegetis impunctata
ATATATATATATATATATATATATATATATATATATATATATATATATATATATATATATATATATATATTCACCATTTATTCAAGGAATGAACTTTAAATATGTCTATTTCATTCGATTTATGCTAGACATTTAGTAGTTTACGCAACAATACATGTTTTTCTCCAACAATTTTTTTCAGCCCATTATGCATCTATCCAATTGAATATGAGGATTATTATGCGACCTACTTGTTTAGCCTTTAATTATATTATATATATACATATATATGTATATATATATATATATATATATATATATACATATATATATACAGTGGCGTAGATAGCTTTTTGCGATGGGGGGGGGGATATGACTTCGTGAAAAATTCCATGAGTTTTAAGTTTTATGTTTGTTGATAAAAATAATCTTTCATGTAGTACAAAATAAGCAGAAAAATTTCAGGCTTAAAGTCGCCTTGACGAATTCAATATTTATTCCACACTTTCAACTAACGAGAACCGCAGGTGTGGCAGTAAAAATTTTTTTGATGAAACTTGTCAGTTTTGATGAATTTATCAGCTGCTTTGTCAACTTCGTATAAATCATGCTTGAAAAACACCGAAAATGTGTTTAATATATTGTGTCTAGTTAAGGAGGTAGCCCAGCGGTGAGGTGTATCGCTTGTAAATAGAGGATTGTGGGTTCGAGTCCCACCTTGCTCTTGTAAACTAGACTGTATTTTCATGATTAGTAAATCTTTCTCCAAGATCCATGATGTAGAAGTCCAGAAATGGATTATACGCCATCGCAAGAAAATTTTTACTAACTTAACTTATTAACTTCAAAATATTATGGAGTAACTAAATTGACAATCAAAGCCAAATTTCAGTCCTATTTTTCAAAGAGCTCATATTTTGATACCTACTCTGCTTTAAAAAATATTCGAAATATTAAATATAGATTGAAAATCTTCTATGAGCAGAACTCACGCTCCTTGAATGTAAACAGGTATTTTATCGGTTAGTAGGACCAAAAAACGTGTTTGAAAGAGCTGCAATGGTTGAAATGGACAAGTTTATGTACGAAGGAAGGAGTCAACCAAACCCTTATCGCACTTCTTCTCTTTCTAAATTCAATACTACCTATACTATTGAACAAAACTGCTTTAGATATAATACTAAGTACACCATTAAACAAAAGCTCGAGCACTTTTGTTTAATAGTAAGTATAATATACAATACAGAAAGAGAAGTGTGTGGAGATTTTGGTTGACTTCTTCCTTTCGAAATGAAAATTTTCCATCAGAGCCGTTTGAATTTTTTAAACAATTTTGTTCATAGTGACCGATTAAACTTACTGTTTCAACATTGGATAAAATATGCTCAAAACTACTAGTTACTTTATAATATTAAAATTATGTCCATTCCTGATTGGTCGGCTTGTCCGAAGCGCGGAAATTATACAATACTCAATTGCATAGCCGTCACGAAAACATATCTAGATTTTTTTTATAATTGCACATACATAATAGCAGAAGAGGTGCTGGTGCTTAGTAAATTTCATGTAAATGTACTTAAATACGTACATACGTACAGTTCGGTTATAATTATCGTAGGCTCATGGGGGGGGGATTGATCCCCTTGATCCCCCCCCTATCTACGCCACTGTATATATATATATATATCTATATCAAGGGCGTCGCCAGCTGGTGGTTCAGGGGGCGGCAGTTGATTAATGAATGATGGGAAGAGTATGAATTTTGAATACAGTTAGAAGCAAAGTTATTAATAATAGAACAAAAAGAATTTGGGACGAAATATAGAACAAAATAATGAAAGAATTTGGAGACAACCAAATTTTCCATTGACAGTTACAAAATTTTCAACGCTTTTCCTGTTTGAGAAAAGAAGGTTTTTGCCTCTTTTAGGACACCAACTTTCTTCTCAAAACTGATTTCCAAAAAAATCTGATAATATCTTTCGTGGTTCCCATGACATTTCGAATTTCAGGAAGAGTGTTGAGATCATTGATTACTAGGTTCAGTTTGTGGGACGAGCAACGAAAGAACAAAGCTTTCGTGTATTTTTTGCGTAGAATTACATGTACCCGGAGTCTTTTCCGGACATTGTCGAACAATCGCCAAATCCAAAACCGTCGCATTTGTTTGGATTAGGGACTTCTTTTGAAACTCATCGATACTATATGCAATAGATTTCGCATCCACACCTTTCAGCTCAACAAATCCGACAAACATTTTTTGGACTTCGTTGGTTTTCTCATCAGAATATCGCTCCCTATCGATAATTGATCAGTGCCAGAAATGTCAGCTGTTCATTTTGAATATCAACCGATCGATAGCTTGCATTCTTTTTCCCATGCTCAATGTGTTTCTTCAAAACCAAATCTCTCGCGTCAATTCGCAGCTTGTATAAGTCCTCGAGAATACCTTCGCTATAATGTATACCTCTCAGAGCTAAATCATGCGACCCGCAAAATGTAATGCAGGAAATCATAGATGTTATAATTTTTCGGTTTTCTTCAATAATACCCGTAGAGTATTTCTTGAGTTGCACATTTACAGGCACACTTCCGAGAAATTATTTATCAGCTTCCAAGGCCGCCTTATGGAAGTAGGTTTACATTTGCTTCTTGCACTGCTCGTGAACATCTTTGAACCTACTGAATGGCCTTATGATAAATGATTCCAATAGGCCTCTAAAAGTGCTTGGATTTGGCGGAAACAACTTACAATATTTACAAAAGGATCCTTTTTGGAGCTTGCAATAAGTCAACCATGGAGAGTACGTTTCCAACCAGGAGTAATTATATTTTCTCCTTAAATGTTTGGCGTCTTCCGCAAAATTGTGTGTCGCAGAAGGGGACCAACAGTTTTCCAGCAATTCCTTCTTCTTTTCGGTTGATAACAATGATGCTCGTCCAATAAATTGACCGATGTCATTTTCGTTGCAGTCATCTATTGAAAAATCGGGATCCAAGTCCAGATCCATCATTAGGACTTGTGCCTATAGTCCGGAACTAGTTTCTGAGACTGAGTATCTCCCGTTGTGGTAACCGACCTAGAATCATGCGATATTGTTTCCATTTTGTTCTCTTTTTGAACATTTTCATCCTGCTTCTTCGGCTAGCCTTTTATAAATTCACTGTGAAACAATATATTTCATATGAGTAGGAAGAAGAATGATAACTGAAAAATCTGTTTCCTTTTATATACCATACGAAGATTTTTGAATCACTATCCAAACTAACTCCAGTTGGTGCAAAGCAAATTAACTTCAAAGTTGAAAAATCTGTACTAAATATTGTTCATTTTGATGGGTATCAAAGCAAACAACTTTAAGTATTGGTTTTTCAACTTTTACAGCGTATCAAGAAAACAAACAAAATCTAACTACCTACAGTTTATACCAATGCTGGCTATAACGATAGCGAATCAACGTAAAGAATGATTCGACAAAAGATTAAAATTATGGACACCGCGAACGCTCTCGTCGGACTTAGTTTTAACTCCAACTTAGGACTTTGATTTCTTTGCATTTGGCTACATGAATCTCTAGGAGGGGGGGCAACTGCCCCTACCTGCCCCCCCCTTGGCGACGCCCTTGATATATATATATATATATATATATATATATATATATATATATATATATATATATATATTATATATTATATATACATGAATATAAAATTGTAGGTGGTGTCAACATCCTTAAAGAATTTTCGCAAACTTCAAATTTGTTGGGCTGCTTAAATGTGAAATATATATATGATATAATATCAAGTGAATTGCAAGAGTTGTTTCAAAGTTTTTTTTTCACTAAAATTGGATTAATCAGTTTTTAATGTTTTATTTAAGTTTGGAACATAACATACTATTATTAAAAAAATTTTATATTACCTACAATTGTAAGATAAAATTGTGAAAGATATATTTCCGTTAGAAAAATCGGGTTAATGATTTATGAATTAATTAGAAATGAGACTTCGATTAAATGTAAATATTTCATTTAGAATTCCAAATTTGCGTTCGATTATGAACGATTCTGAAAGTTGTCAAAGTATTTAAAGTCTGTTAGATTTGCTAATGAAATGTAAAAGGGTCGTTAATTTTAGCAGAACTAACGAAGTGAAAGGCAATTTCGATTCGTTTGGCGGAGCAGGCGAATGTCGACGATCATTTGCTCTTTTTTATGGAGCCAAATCGAGTCAATTTATTTCATCTTTTCGTTCCTAAATGTTGATATTTTTTGCTGACATTTGATTTCCAATAATTCGAGTTTCATATATTCAGTACACGGTTCATTTATTTTTATTAGTCGTATTTTCCCAGAAAATAATTGCAGCGTATCGAAGGTCAACAGTCAGGTGTTGGTTTTTATACGATTTTGACCTCCTGGCCCATGATTTTCGCAATATTTTTGATATCTGATATATATTCATATATATATATATATATATTTATATATATATATATATATATATATATCTATATATTTATATATATATATATATATATATTTATATATATATATATAGTATATTTATATATATATATATATATATATATATATATATATATATATATATATATATATATATATATATATATATATATATATATATATATATATATATATATATATATATATATATTGGCCAACTCTCAAACCGAATGAGTTTAAATTTGATATCTGCAAACGTTTTCGAGACAGAACGAAACTATCATGTGGGTAACTTTATTCAATCGCCGCTATTTTTGCGTAAATATTTTTTGATTTATCGCGATTTTTCAAATTTTCAATGATTCTTCCGATTAAGTTAGAGGATTAAAATTTGGAATATTTTTCCTCAACCGCGCTGTATTTCGCGGAGACTATTTCATTCGAATCGCATCTCGTCCAAGCGATGCACTTCGCGAATTTTTTTCCAACAATATAAATTATTTTTCAATTTTCATTCCGCATCAGGGGCGGCTAGTCAAAGGAGGCTAAGCCTCCTCAATAATATTTCGTGTATCACTAATATATTATATTGAATAGTCAGCATTCAGCATATTCATATTGATCAAAATCATATTATTTCATGCTCCTACCTTCCTTTCAACCTACATTATATAATATAATTTATTAATTAAGATAGAAGGTATTTACATTAATTTACTGCATTTCATTCATTTCAAGATTTGTGGCAACGCTGCGGAGGCATGGAAAGGTATATTCTCAACGTTCATTATGCCTGCCATAGAAAAGCAAACAACGGTGCAAATACTCCGAATGAATACTTCATTGCAATAGAAAAGCAAAACACATGTGAATGGCCACACCGATAGAGCCCAGTCTCATACAATGTCGACCAATCACAACTATAGAATTTCGCATGACATCGAGTGAATTCGTTGGAAAGCATTAATTGAATCGTAGTGTGATCGTAGTGTCTAATGGCCAACTACAGCTTGTTTACTTATATTGCTCGCGAATTGTTTTAAAATGAGTTTGGTTACTGAAGTTAATTTCAAAAATTTCAATGGTGACTTAGTGGAATATTTGTTATCCTATAACTTTAGTGCATTAAGTTATGAGGATAAAGCTTTGATAAAAACATTGCGACCTACCCCTGAATTAAACAATTTGGTGCAGCGTGACAGACAACAAAACCGCGGTTTTAATACAAGGAATTATGAGAGGCATCCTTGCCTAACCGGGTCACAGGTAAAAAATTAATTATTTTGTTGGCAGTGTTTACTTTTTACTAGTGAAAATGTCTCTGTTTGGGGCCGCTTAGGATTTGAGGATTTAATTCTATACCTAGTTGAAAGTGAGGAATTTTTCACCGATAAAGTAACTTTAAATACAGCACGCGGATTAATATCTTACTTACAAGATAAGGAATTTATAAATTTTTTAAACATCTTTGAATTAATTTTTGAACAAACAGAAATAGTTTTTCAAATCTTACAGCACAAGTTTTCAGATGTAATTTACTCACGAAATCGGCTCAAGTTTCTTTTGGAAAAAATTTCAGAATTTCGTGCAGAATTTTATTTTAAAAAACTATTTTCTGTATTTCAAAGTACTGATGATACGACTCAATTTAGCCCAAAACGAAAGAAATTCAGTTACGCAGATATGGAGCTTCACTATATGCAAATATTTTATGAAATTTTGGATACTATTAGGGGTCAAATAGAAATAAGGTTCTCTGATTTGAAAGAACTGCATTGCTTCGACTTACTCAATAAAAATTTGTTAACCGGATTTTCGGCTAATTTTCCAGATAACCTTTTGGAAAATTTATGTCAAAAATACACTTTTTTTGATAAGGTGGCCATAAAAAGTGAACTGTGTGTTGTTTATAATGACAATGAAATTTTGGGGCAAAATGAAAATCATGTGAGGACTATTAAATACCTTTTTGATAATGATTTGAATCAAGAATTACCCCAAGTTTATAAACTCTTATGTCTAATTGTTTCTATCCCGGTGACATCAGCTTCCGTAGAGCGCTCGTTTTCCACTCTTAAGAGAATTAAAACTTATTTACGAAATTCAATGAGCCAGGATCGTTTGAAAAATATTAGTTTGTTGTCTATTGAAAAAGAATGGGTAAAACTTTTGGCGAAAGACAAAAAATTTTATGAGGATATTATAGATCATTTTGCTAACGTTGAAGATCGCAGAATCCCGCTAATCTTCAAAAATATATAATAACTTTTTATTTGCTCTCACCAGCTGTTAACAAATTCGTTAAGTAGGTAGGTAGGTACCTATTTTGTGAAATAAAAAATCTGATGAATAGATGAATTGTTTTACTTTGGTTTTCTTTAAATTATAAGGCGGTTGACCTTGAAATCCTAAGAATTATCGCCTATGGTGTATTTTTTAACACCTCTTGCCAACCTCAAACCAAAACCTCACGAGCCGTTACTGATATATATATATATATATATATATATATATATATATATATATATATATATTTATATATATATATATATTTATATATATATATGTATATATATATATATAAATAAATAGATATAAAAATATATATATATATAAAAATATATATATATATAGTCAGAAGGGCTCAATATTCAGAACAATCATTGAAACTTCTATATTTTGGACGTAATATGCAGTTATACTTCAGGATGCAAATAAAAATGATTTTGAAACAATAATTCATAATTGATATATGTATATATACATATATACATATAGTACCTACATACGCTAAAAGAAGGAAGTTTTACTTTGATTATTACTAATTATTCAATTATTGTTTATTATTGAACCGGTCAGAGATGATTACCTCTCGTCGTATATATATATATATATATATATATATAGATCTCTCTCTCTCTCTCTCTATATATATATATATATATATATATATATATATATATATATATATATATATATATATATATATGTGTCGTTGAAATGGTTTCGACGATGTACATTTTATAATAACTACCTCAAATTTTCAGGAACACAGTCAACAACACTATTTGATACATACCTATACAACAGACACAAAATTCTTAATATGGCTGTTGAAATTTCAGAAATAGAAAATTATCAGACATTGTAACTATAGTTAAATATTATTTACATCCAACTTGATCATAAAGCTAATAAAATAAGTAGGCAATTTCTTATAAACATATATATATATATATATATATATATATATATATATATATATGTGTGTGTGTATATAGGTTATATAGGTATATATATATATATATATATATATATATATATATATATATATATATATATATATATATATATATATATATATATATATATATATATATATATATATATATTTAAAATAAAAGTTTTACTGGTTTTATGTTACTTCATTAAAAAATACGCGTTTCGGCTTTTAATACCATTTTCAATAAACAATACAAACTAATAACATTAAATTTCACGTTGAATGAAACAGTAAAATACATAATTCAGTGTTGATGTCTGGATATATTTGAATCTTCGATTATCAGTTATCGGATGTTATCAGAGCACGTTTTCTTTTTTATGTTTCACGCAAATTATTATAATATATTCTCCCAAAATCATCAATGTCACATCTGGAGTAAATTTCTTCTTTTTGTATGTTAATAATTTCTATAATATTTCTCTTGTACCACTTTTGCTCTTGTGTTATATTTCTGTATTATTGAAATCAAATTGATGAACTTTTTCAATTGCGTGCTTTGCGAGTGCCATGCATTTTTTATTCGTCTGGATTGAGTACTTATGTGCATATATACTTTATGTAAATTTTGTTTTGTATTTCCAATAACAAGCGTTGCAATATATACATTCGATTTGATATATAGTGTGTGTTCTGTTTTTTTCTACTTTAGGTTCAAATTTAGTTTAGATCGAGTTTGTTGAGTTAATAGATTGATGACTTACCTTTCATGTCATATTTCCTCAACATATTACTAATCTTTTCTGAAAAGCCGGAAATATATTCTATACCCACATAATTGCTATTATTCGCTTCTGCATTCTCATTTCTTCTGTTATTATAAACTTTGTGAAGTCTTTTATTGATTATTGGTTCGTGAAATTCACTTGGGTAAGAGTTTTTTTAAGTACTTACATCTTCAAATTTTTTCAAATTTTCTTGCCTACACTTGCCATTATGTGATATGATAGCCCTGTCTGTAGTTGGTTTAACAACACTTTTTTAAATTTTTTCGGTACTAGTGATTCGTAACTCAAATATGTGACCAAGTGTCTTTGTTGAAACAATTAGTAATTATGGAGCCATCGCTTTTTTTGATTAATGAGACATCTCACTAATCAAAAAAAGTGATGGCTCCATCATTACTAATGTAATATATATATGTATATATATATATATATATATATATATATATATATATATATATATATATATACCTATACATATAATATATATGTATACTAGACACCAGAAAACCCTTGAAAATCTTGGTCCAGTATCAAAAATTAATTACATATATATAAAACACTCCCGTACCTCTTTGTTTTTTTTTTCGAAAATAGCCTTTATTTTATCAATAAAAATTTACAACAATCTCAAATCAGTGCCAAAAGCTCTGGCCTCTAGAGAACATATTATAAAGATTCAAGAATATACTATTTTTCCTTAATATCAATTCACAAATTACTTAGGTATACTTGACAACTAATTGCAAAAGTATCACATTCCACTTAATTTTTTTTCCAGAAAAATTTAAGGAATTCATTGCAGTTTCTTATCAATCTTAGATTTTCTGGTAAAGAATTATAAATACATTATTATTGTCGCGTGTTATGACTATGTATTTCGTTAGTAAATGTTATATTTGTATTACATTTTTGTTATTGTAAAATTATTTTATCCATAAGTTTACCTTGCTCAAGCATCAATATCTTATCCAACCTGCAGAGATCCAGTTCACTGTATAGGGTATCTGAACTTGTGAGTATATCATAATTGAATAAAACTTTTCAGACCTTATTCTGTAAAATTTCAATTTCATTAAATCTAGTTAATATTCAATACAGTCCAATTGTCTGGTTTTCGGGGAAAATACGACCAATAACAGTATATTACTTCTAGAATCTTCCGTTAGTATAGAAGGTGAGCATTTTGAGATGTGATATTCTAAATTTTATACTGTTTAAATATTTTCTGTTTAATTTCCAGAAAAATTTCTCTATCGCCTAGTTTTTTAAATTTATTCATATTGAACCATCCATCGGATTTTCAAAGAGAAAGTGCATTTTCAGGTCAGATTGATACACAAGTGGCATTCAAATAAATATTGGTTATTTCCGAATAAGGTATCTACAAATATAAATTACAACAGAATTCAGAGACCGACAGGTATTCGGAAAGCAAAACCAAGAACATAATTTTATTATATAGAAATGAATATTCATTTTTAACCGAGTGCACGGTTCAGTCACTTAAATGAAGTATGTAGTGGCTCTACTGATTATTAATAACTAAGTATGAACAATCATATTGATTGTTCAAGAGGTTTTCTTCATTTAAGCGTTTCCATTAAGAGAATATATTCCTTTAAAATTTGCATTATATGAAAGGTATGAAAAAAATTATTTCAACAAGTCTTTTTAATTTATTCAGAAGCGGGCATAATATCTGAAGTTCATTAAATATGACGAAATAATTGTATGTCTTTAGTATAGTTCTAAGATATTTAGGATTTTTCTCTTACGGATAGTTGTATTCGCTTCGAATTTTGAATGAAATTTTCTCAGGAATGTTGTACTAATCAACTTGTTAATTTCATAATTATTTTTCTACTGTATTATAATAATAATTCTTCTCCGACTTTCGTTTTCTTCAAAAAAGCGATTTCGAATAAAAAATTTCAATATATCAAAAATTACAATAGTTATCTGAATTACTCAGAAACCAAAGCCAAAGCGATAGAAAAATAATTGCACAGGTTAGATTCGTTGAATATTCCAAGGAAGTTTTTTAAATATCACTAAGCACCTTCAGTTTAACTCCCATTGGTTTGTATACATTGTATATTACTCATCGAAGTAATTATCTAAACCACTGAAACTTATATACATACACGAACATCTATACTTAAACCCAGGATTCGAACCCAGCACACCTGCATCATAGATGGTCACTCTACTTCTGCTTCACAAGGGGTGTGTATTCCTCACTTTTTTTGAAGCTTAGGTAATCATGTAGAATTCATTCATCATATTAGAATTCACAGAATACCCAATTTGATGGTTATCGAAATCTGACCAGCTGAAGATGATCACGAAATATTCAACTTATACACAGTCAACTTGCATATTAAAAATCAATAAATAATGCTCAGCCCGTGATTGATGTATATCGTACAAATTCGTGTTTTGTTGTGTGTGCGCACTGGAGAAGAAAAGGTTTTTTAAGGTAGCACTAATAACAGAACAGAATTCGTATGATACGCGTGGATCATATGGTCAGCATTATTTACTTTACGAAATCTGCAAGCAGACTCCAGTGTAGTACATCATAAATTAAACTTCATTGCAATGTATTAGAGCAATTTATGTACTATGCTAAAAAACATTCAAAAGGATGAGTGTCATAAAAACTTTCAAGCATAAAATATGTTACATTTTAATAGATCTTATCTGCCGTTTTTATGATTTGTCGTTTTTAGTCGAGTTTTCCACGAAAATTTTAGGCAATTGTACTATATCGCCAGTCAACAGTGAGATGCCGATTAAATCAGTTTTCTGGACACAGATTTTTGTGAAGTTTTTCTTATGTCTGTTGTGTTCTACCTAATAATGTTTTTCTGTACATAATATATATATATATATATATATATATATACTCAAAAAAAAATCATTGTGTTAACACTTATTAAATTATAATTCGAATTAGATACAGGGCAATTAACTGAAAAACAAAAATGCATCATATTTTTTCCCACATTCTTAATCTGAATCCATCAGGGTAGGATGAGTTTCTGTTATTCAGATAATTCTTCAGGATATATTTCATATATATATATATATATTTATATATATATATATATATATATATATATATATATATATATATATATATATATATATATATATATACATTCACTACTTTTTTTTCCCCAGTAGCCAATATCAGACCAAATAAACTATTATCAGTGATCGTATCTCTGGAGTTACTTTTACGGCAGAACAAAACTTTGAAAATTGGGGAACATTCAGCCATACTTTTGGCATCTTCAAACTTTGAAGAAGGGTGTGTCGGGGAGGTATAACAAAAGATGTGGCAATTGCATTCGAAAAAAATTCGAAATTAAGCCTTCGGAGGAATGCGTATAGAGAAAAACAACGGTTATTGTAAGCTTTATGTATCCCAAGCGCCACTAAAAATTAATTGAGACGGTTAAAAATTTGTACGTGAATCAAGTTAAATTAAAATTTTCTTCTCTAAAGCCGGTTTTTATGTAGAGTAATTGATTTTTCGTGGTTTTACGCTCCTGCGCAGCTTTTGCAGATCCATTTAGAGGGTTAAAATTTGGTAAGCGTATTGAGTTGATATTCGAAAAAAAATCTTTAGTAGTTCAAATTTTTTTCCTATCCACCGCAATTTTAATGTCTTTTGGTAAGTTTTGAAATTTTGAACCTATCTACTTTTCAGTGTTAGAGAGCTGAAAACTTGAACCTTGATTTAAACTAAGTGCTCTTTATAGAAATCTCTTTTCCACAACTGCCGCCGCTATTATATACGAATATCTCAATGTTTCATGGGTTTTGGAGTAATCGCCACAGTCCCATCACATTGACTGACATAGAATAAAGAGTTTGTATGAACAAAAATGAGAGGATAATTCAACCTTCGTGAAAGAGCTCAGCTGCTCAAGCGTTTTTTGTTTTTGGGGGCATGAATAATCAGTGCCGGATTAGCCACATAGCAATAGTAGCAAATGCTACGGGCCCCGCGAATTGGGGGGCCCCGCGCTTTAACGCCTGTCTGACAGTAAAAAAAATGAGTTTAGATAAGCGTAATAGTTATTTTTGTATCTAGTGCGCGAAATGCTACTTTGGTGATCGAGAACTGAAAAATAGTCGACTTCACCAAAGTATTTCGCGCATGAGATGCAAACAAAATTTTTTCTACAAACGTCAAAAATATTGTTCTAAAATAAGTAACATGCTTAGCTTAATATGAAAAATAGTATTGAACTGGCTTAAACTGTTTTTCCAAATCAAGTAATTACTGAAACTATGGAAATAAAATGGCATTTGTTGACAATTATTTCAAAGTGACAGTTCTTGATAATTGTTTTGGAGTGACTTTTTATTCGGTCAATTTCGTGCGTGATATTTATAACTGTAAATATAATATATAATAAAATAATGGAAATTTAGAGCGACGATGAAGTAATACAGTACCCCACCTAACTTGACAGATGCGGCCAATTCAGTAATTTCAAATCTTTTAGCGGAGAAATCGAGGCGCCAGTATGAAAATGCATATCAGCAATTTAAAGAGTGGCGTGAAGCAAATAAAGCCAGAAAAATATCGGAAAATGTGCTGTTGGCATATATTTTGCAGAGAAGTCTAAGAAGCTGAAGTCTTCCACGTTATGGGCAATATATTATATGTTGAAAGCAACACTCAATGTAAAAGAAAACGTGGATTTTCAGAAATTTAGCAAGTTGGTTCTATATTTGAAAAAATTGTCAGTTGGAAACCATCCTAAGAAATCTAAGGTATTGACTAGAGAGGAAGTTTAACAATTCATAAGAGAGGCAGATGATGAAACCTATTAGTTGGTTAAGATTTTTGATGATTAGGATACGTGGAAGAATTCAAATATCAAATAAAATTTTGGACTGAAATTTCAGGATCAAGTGCTGTCACCTCTACGGCAGTTACTTGCAAATCAAAAATGGATAGTCTTCCAACTCCCAGAACTACGATATCACGAGCTGAATCTGATTTATCTGGTTTAGGGATAAATATTGGTTCGTGCACTGGCTGCACCATTAATGTTAACATTGTTAATAATAAATAAAATTAGGTAGTGTTAAATTTTCTCACAATTTGGAAGCCTTTATTATTGTTATACATTAATAAATGAATGATTTCTTCGATTTTGGCTTGATTGAGGAACATAAAAGTTAAAATATAAAAATCCCATATAGTTTACATGCAGTGTGCGAAGTAAGTATTTCGCACACTACTTCGCGCACGATGTCATGGTAACGAAGGAAAATGAAAAAAAGGGTCACTTCGCATATTGTTGTCAATGCGCGAAACTTGTCATTTATTGACGTTTGTAGAAAAAATATCTTGCATGCCTTAAACGCGAAGCGCTTAGGCTATGCTAAACTCCTACCTGAAAATCTAAAACTCGATTTCCTCACGTTAAATCGTAGGTATAGGTTGTGTAATACCTACCACGAGAAAAGTTGGTGTCAAATCTCAACAATAATCTTAAGTTGTACCACATTTCTGAAAATTGTGCGCTGGCCGCACAAGTTATGCGTTTGTACTACTTGCTCTGCACTACACGCAAGTTTGTAGCACTGCAAAACTAACAGGGAAATTCCCTGATATTGTCATCGATCGAGCTAGTCGTAAACCCCGAACAAATAAAATAGGATTCTATTGACTATCAAACTATCAGAATTTGATGTTCATTTATATTTGGCACAACGTAAAAAACTGTAAAAAGCTCTTAAGCTATTAGTCTAGATTTGTATTTTAGTTGCATCAGTTTACATTCCACCATATTATTGTAACACCAATACTTGTGACCTCCTGGCGAAAGAAAAAGATGATTGACTGAGGCAAATTGGCTCAAATATTTCTTTCGCAAGTATCATGGATGTTATTTACTTACATGAATATAAATTTGAATTTGATTGCACCTAATGAATATTTAAAATAACATACGAACTATTTTATTACCAAAGTTGAGTTTATTTCAAATATTGGTATCATTACACGCACAAAGATATACGTGTTCGTACATAGCCGCTCCCCATTGTCAAGCAACACACATTTTCGGTTTTATTCTCTAATCTGTGTTTAATACCATAAACTTGAGAATCTAAAGCAAACCAAGGGCCTCTTAGCTGAATTTGCTACAGGTCCCGCGCTGGCTTAATCCGGCACTGTGAATAATGGGCACTTGAGGTAAGTTAATTGAAATTATTTTCTGTGAATGAAGTGAACGCCGTTGAATCATTTATATATAATGAATTTTGTCCACGACTGTACTATAAATTATTCATTATACGTGTGCTTCCTGAAGTAGAATTATACCTATTATTCACTAGTGTGTATAATGGTTTATTATACACTGCATGACGTCACACTCAAAACGTATGTCCAAACTTGAGACTATCATTCACATTGTTGGGATAGTATTGTTATTAGATTTTTAGGTTTTATGTAACTAAGATAACTTTTAGGCAAATTATTAAACTAATATTTAATATAATGCCCAACTTATTGAATATTTACTCTAATAAATTATCTATTTCATTTTTATCAGAGTGAAAGAAAGGAATGGAATCGATGTCAAGTGAAATAGTTGACGTTTGCGTGAGTATGCAGTTTTCAGTGAACACAGAAAATGTTATGTTAGAGGCCTCGGTAGACCAGCGGTAAGGCGTACCGCTTGTAAGTCGAGGATGTGGGTTCGAGTCCCACCTTGCTCTTGGGTGTTGTGTATGTCCGGAATTTAGTGGTTCTAATTATAAAGATTAATTGTTGGGTAATGTACATCGTTTACAAGCCCATTGGCCGTTCGGAACCGGCATTAAACTGTAGGTCCCTCGAGTTACAAAAAAAAAAAAAAATGTTATGTCAACGCTTTTGATAACTATTTTTATTGTTGGAAATGCCGATTATTACTAATTTTTTCGAGGAAGTCGTGGACAAAGTATAGTGTTCTACTCGCACAAAATTACAATTTTTCACTCGGGTGAATTGCGACACTCGCTTGCAGCTCGTGTCGCAAACTTCACCCTCGTGAAAAATAGCAATCATTTTGTACTCGTTGAATAATATACTATTATAGATGTACCGCCATTGTCGATGTCATGTCCTAGTTTAAGATAGCGAAATTGATGACAATTTCAATCCAAAATGAAGTCAGAATGGGAAATGAATTTCAGTTCAAATTTTTTTTTAAAGAGTTTTATCGTTGCATCCAGAATATTAAATTGGATATAAGTGACTTTTAACAAAGTACTTCGTTTAAAAGAAATACGACGCGGATCTATAAATAACTATTTCAATTTTGAATCAGAATGGAATTTATGCTTTGGTCGAATCTCTATCTTCCTTGAAGACGTTTGCTTAGTACAGAGATAAGATTATCAATGCAAACATTGAGCAATGAGGAGTGTTACTGAGTTTCTTCAAGGACATGCCTTTAACAGTTTTGTTAAGTGATGAAATACAATATTATTAAATTTCATGAATGAGTCAATCAGACAGAAATATTTCGTTATTTCGTAATTGAGAAAATAGATAATCTTATATGTTTTATTGTGAAAAATTAAGAATAATATAAATCAAAAAGGAATATCTCATATATTAATTGAATTCTACGGAAATGATTGTAATATATGGCTTTACTGAAGGCGTTTCAAAACCTGTACCTAGTGAGATTCATCAATATTTCTCAAAGAAGAACATCATCGCCAAAAACATTCAGGATATATCTCTATGTTCTTTTGATATTTGGCCGACTTATTTCACTAAAATCATGGTTCATATTATCACTAAATCCTTACTTAAAATTAGAAAATTGAACTATCCGTAATAGCAATTAATATAAATATAAGTATAATTTTAATAAATTTAATACATAAATATATATATATATATATAAATATATATATACAAATAATAATATATATATATATATAATATATAATATATATATATAAAATATATATATATATATATATATATATATACATATCAATATATATATATATATATATATATATATTATATATATATACAATATAGAATACCTATATATATATATATATAATATATATATGTATATATATATATCATATATATATATATTATATATATATATATATATATATATATAATATATATAATAATATAATATAATATATATATATTATATATATTATATATATATTATGTTATATATATATATAATATATATATAGGTATATTATATATATATATTATTATATTATATATATATATATCTATATATTAATATATATATATAATATATGTATATATATATATATATATATATATATATATATATATATATATATATATTATATATATATATATATATATATATATATATATATCAGGGGCGGCTAGTCAAAGGAGGCTAAGGAGGCTAAGCCTCCTCAATAATATCCGTGTATCCCTAAATATATATATTATATCGAATAGTCAGCATTCAGCATATTTCATATTAATCAAGATCATATTATTTTATGCACCTACCTTCCTTTCAACCTACATTATAGTAAATATAATTTATTAATTAAGATAGAAGGTATTTACATTTACTGCATTTCATTCATTTCAAGATTTGTGGCAACGCTGCGGAAGCTTGAGAAAGGTATATTCTCAACGTTCATTATGCCTGCCACAGAAAAGCAAACTCACACCACTCAAAAACAAATACTCCGAATGAATACTTCATTGAAATAGAAAACCAAAACACATGTACATGGCAACACCGATAAAGTCCAGTCTTATAAAATGTCGACCAATCACAACTATAGAATCTCCCTGACATCGAGTAAAGTCGTTGATTGAATCGTAGTATGATCCTAATTCGTACTGATGAATAATGGACGCCGGAATCAGCTCGCGCTACGCGTATTGTTTTAAAATCAGTTTGATTACTGAAATTAATTTCAAAAATTTCAATGGTGACTTAGTGGAATATTTGTTATCCCATAACTTTAGTGCCCTAAGTTATGAGGATAAAGTTTTGATAAAAACAAAAAAAACCTACCCCTGAATCAAACAATTTGGTGCAGCGTAACAGAAAACAAAACCGCGGTTGTAATACATTATGAGAGACATCCTTGCCTAACCGGATCACAGGTAAAAAATTAATTATTTTGTTGGCAGTGTTTACTTTTTACTAGTGAAAATGTCTCTGTTTGGGGACGCTTAGGATTTGAGGATTTAATTCTATACCTAGTTGAAAGTGAGAAATTTTTCACCGGTAAAGTAACTTTAGATACAGCACGCGGATTAATATCTTACTTACAAGATAAGGAATTTATATATTTTTTAAACATCTTTAAATTAATTTTTGAACAAACAGAAATAGTTTTTCAAATCTTACAGTACAAGTTTTCAGATGTAATTTACTCACGAAATCGGCTCAAAGTTTCTTTTTGGAAAAAATTTCAGAATTTCGTGCAGAAGTTTATTTTAAAAAACTATTTTTCTGTATTTTCAAACTACTGGATGATACGACTCAATTTAATCCCAAAACGAAAGAAATTCAAGTTTACGCAGATACGGAGCTTCACTATAAGCAAATAATTTTATGAAATTTTTGATACTATTAGAGGGTCAAATAGAAAATAAGGTTCTCTGATTTGAAAAGAACTGCATTTCTTCGACTTACTGCCATAAATAATTTGGTTTACCGGATTTTCGGCTAATTTTCCAGATAACTTTTGGAAAATTTATGTCAAAAATAACACTTTTTTTGATAAGGTGGCATAAAAGTGAACTGTGTGTTGTTTATAATGACAATGAAATTTTGGGGCAAAATGAAAATCATGTGAGGACTATTAAATATCTTTTTGATAATGATTTGAATCAAGAATTACCCCAAGTTTTATAAACTCTTATGTCTAATTGTTTCTATCCCGGTGACATCATCAGCTTCCGTAGAGCGCTCGTTTTCCACTCCTCTTAAGAGAATTAAAACTTATTTACGAAATTCAATGAGCCAGGATCGTTTGAAAAAATATTAGTTTGTTGTCTATTGAAAAGGAATTGGTAAAAACTTTTGGCGAAAGACAAAAAATTTTATGAGGATATTATAGATCATTTTTGCTAACGTTAAAGATCGCAGAATCCCGCTAATCTTCAAAAATATATAATAACTTTTTTTATTTGCTCTCACCAGCTGTTCAAAAATTCGTTAAGTAGGTAGTAGGTACCTATTATGTGAAAGAAAAAATTTGATGAATAGATGAATTGATTAAATTGGCTGAGAAGAATTTTTTGTGAATATTGTAAATAGGAGTTGTAGGTCTTTCAGGTAAGACACTCGAAAAGTGAAAACAAATTAAATAGCTTAGGGGGTGCTTGTTTTACTTTGATTTTCTTTAAAATTATATTGACCTTGAAATCCTAAAAATTTCGCCTATGGTGTATTTTTAACACCTCTTGTAGCCTCCTCAAACCAAAACCTCACGAGCCGCCACTTGATATATATATATATATATATATATATATATATATATATATATATATATATATATATATATATATATATATATATATATATATATATATATATATATATATACATATAGGTATTACGGAATACAGGCGAAGTTACATAAATCATAACGAAGATTCAATAATATGCAAGACATTCGATAAAACAGAAACATTACCACATCTCGGAACAAAAGGTTCAAAATTAAATCTTTCGGAAACTTAAGCATCAATTAATAGGCATAAAAAGTTACATAACAACTAATTGGATGTGAACAGCTCCCCCCTTCTTAAAATTTTCAATGAATGAAGGTAGTTTGTTCTTAGAATCCCAGAATGGATTTCCCAAATTTATTATTGTACTTTGCAATCATTGCGATATTTTAGTTTAAGTTTGAAATTCGCACCTTTAGAAGCTGTAGTGTCAGCGAAACAGTGCAACTGTTTTTGTTTTATTATATGTGAAAATCGTTAAACTCAGAGTTTTATTTCTCAAATATATATAGATATATATATATATATATATATATATATATATATATATATATATATATATATATATATATATATATATATATATATATTTCTTGTTGCTATTTTCATCTCCAAGTTTCCAATCCAATGCTTGGCTACGCCGTTCTGATGAGGACCAAAGAGTCCGAAACACATGTCAACGGCTGCTTTCATATAAGCTGGCTATACCAATAATTCTGCTCTACTTGTTTAATATTTTCCCGCGACTAATTTCTTTGTTCTTGTTTATTTACTCGGTCTGAGATCTCGCGGATGGCATTAATCGCCTCCGTGGTAAAGTTTGACGAAATCTCCCAAACCGGAGAGTTCAAACAATAAGCCACAAATGTGTGATTGTCTTCCGTAGCAGGAGATTTCGTTTGTTGTTGCTATTTTCATCTCCAAGTTTTAAATCCAATGCTTGGCTACGTCGTTCTGATGAGGACCAAAGAGTCCGAAACACGTGTCAACGGCTGCTATCATATAAGCGGGCTATACCGATAATTCTGTTCTACTTGTTACGACTAATTTCTTTGTTTATATATATATATATATATATATATATATATATATATATATATATATATATATATATATATATATATATATATATATATATATATATATATATATATATATATTGAAATATATATATATTAATATAAGCACAAAGAAATTAGTCCTCTATAAAATATTATACATTTTTACCAATATGACAGATTACAATTCAGATTTAATAATAAGAATAATAATTTATTTGCACATATTATAACATATCGTGGTACAGGAGCAATTCAGAATATGTACAAATAATATGCCATCAATAAAATTCCATGGCCTGTCTGACAATATAAATAGAATATACAACAAATACAATAATTAAATACATATATATATATATTTATATATATATATATATATATATATATATATATATATATATATATATATATTAAATATTGTATATTATATATTGTAAATAGTTCTCTCTAGAAGCAGGCTCCTCACTCTTCTCTTGAAAGCTGTCTGGTTTAATTGTTTTATTTTATCTGGAAGTCTGCATGTTGTATAGCTTCAGACAGTTGTGATTTAGTCCCTGCTGAGTTTTCTTTATTCCAGTTGAAGGAAGTACGAAGTTATTTTTTTCACGTGTGTTATGTTCATGAAAGGTGCAGTTCTTAGGAAATTTGTTCTGGTTTTAATGAATGTAAGTAACACATGTTAGAACAAATACTGATGTCATTGATAGTATCCTTTCTTTTCTAAAGACATCTCTACAGCTATCTGTGCTTTTCAACTGGAATATAGCCCGAACAGCTTTCTTTTGCAGAAGAAGAACTTTTTCCGCATCATGAGTATGACCCCACAACATAATTCCATACACTGCTGAACCATGGAATGACGAGAAGTATGCTAGACTAGCAATATTAATGTTGGAAATTTTTCCTATCCTCCTGACCAGGAATAAAGAAGTGGACAACTTTCTACATAAGTTATTTATGTTCTCTTTCCAGATCAGATTTAAACCTCTACTTACAACAACTTTATTTGTATAAATATCGAAGCTTTTAAATAGTAATCAATTGTTCGACACACTGATACGAATATAAATTAAAGGACAAAAAAAATGTGAATAGTATTCACTCGCTGAGGGTTAAATCGTCATGTAATAAGAAGAGAAACTAACATTGAATATTATATTCATTATTCTGTTCAAATCATTTTTACTTTCTACAAACTTCTTCGAGAAACTCCAATATCTCTTCCGAAAATAAATTATTTCAGTTTATTTGAAAATGCAATTATTCAATCTATGTATTTACTATCAGTCACCTTGTCAGGTAAAACAAACTTGTACATTGCGTTTCGTTTCATCTGATTGGCGGATATTCAATATGCATCATGTCACCAGGATTGAAAACACATATCAATAAATAAATCTCCTTATTAGGTCTATGCAATTGTTACAGGGTTAATACGGCAACAATAGTACTATTAGCAGTAAAACACAACATAGGGTGGCGGTAGCAGCAATTTTCACCCCCACAGATAAAGATACAATCAATCTGTCCACATTCGCTGTTAACTTATCCGACAGCATTCGAATAAGGCTTAGCATGCGTGAATTTAACATATGGCTGAATAAACGTTTGAATGTCTCCCCCTGGCACTTGCTCAGCATTAAGGGGATCCGGTAATTATTGTAACAGGGAATATTGCCCAAGACCAAATGGGTTACCTATCACATTTCTACAACGTCATGTTGAGTAGATTCTGATCCTAGTCCCTGATGTAGAGCAGTTGATTTTCAAAATTTGGATTATATTTATTATATATATATATACAAGGTGATTCATTAAGGGTGGCGACCGGCCGTATCTCGGAAACCGTATGTCCTAGAATTTGGGGAAAAAAATCTTATATGCAAATCTGCCCTGAAAAAATGATTAAAATTGTTTTTGAGTCCATAGTTTTCCGCTGGGTGGCGCAATCTACCACTTATAAAATATAGTTGGATTTTTTACGAAATATTCCCTAATTTAGGCTGGTAAAAAATATCAAATTTAGAAACTACTGTCCTAATTCCACAACTCTTGTGAGAGTCATTTTTCTGTATTACCTATTCTGAAATGGTGGGGGAAGTCATTTTTCTGTATTACCTATTCTGAAATGGTGGGAGAAGTTCTCTTTCTTTGACATAAAAAAGACTGTAACTCCATAATGCATGAACCGATTTTCGAAAACGTAGACTCTATGCAACGAGTATTGAATGTAGATTTCAGTAACAAATAACAAAAACACTTTTAACTTTCCAATCGGCAACTAGAGGGCGTTATGTAACACCTAGCTCTATTTATGATTTTTTTTTGAGAAATTTCAAATGCAATGCTATGAATCTAACAAGCTTACAAAAAGCCAAAATTGATGACTTATTGACCTGTCAAAACCGCGAACTAATATCTCTTTTCATTCTAAAGATATTGGCATTTTTTGATGAGTGTTGATGATTGTTGGCTCGCCCTGTAAGGTGGAAGAGAAACCATATTGCTAAAATTGTTTTGAAAAGAATATAACAAGTAGAAACGTATCATGAAAATATTTACTAACATTACATAATGAATCAAAACTAGTCCGGTCAAATTAGACCAAAAAAATAGGAGTGAAGTTATAAAAATTCGCACCCATCTGAAAATTGGTAGGATTGTTCAAAACACCATTATAAATGAAATCTGAAAAGTCTTCATCGATCTGACACGTGCAAAAAAATTTACTCGGGTTCGAATATCATAAAAACGGTTTTTTTTTGCGTTTTTCAGCAAAGCAGTAAGTTTTATCATGGAATTAGTTCAGACAAAAATTGTAGATCACCTTATTATCTTTAAAAAACGTTTTCATGAATTTTTTCCTCAGAGCCAGAGTTTTTGAGATTAACGATTCAGAATATTGAAAGAAATGGAAAAAACACTAGCTCAAAAGTGGCGTTGAAACGTTCATATTATGACGATTACAACTCTTTCAACTTTTTGAATCATTATATCTCAAAAACGGCGACTCTTAGAAGAAAAAGTATTTTGAAATTTTTTATAGATAATTATCTGATCTACAATTTTTGTCTGGCTAATTTCATGCTGTTGTGAAATAATATGATAAGGATGCATTTTATAATCCTTGCACCAAAGAATAATTCAATCCTAGATCTCTTGCAATTTTTCGAATACTCAAATGGGGTTCAGACTTAACTAACACCAATACGT
The DNA here is from genome assembly GCA_030704885.1 of Cynegetis impunctata. Classification (NCBI taxonomy): domain Eukaryota; kingdom Metazoa; phylum Arthropoda; class Insecta; order Coleoptera; family Coccinellidae; genus Cynegetis; species Cynegetis impunctata. The sequence continues at coordinate 385,750 of JARQZK010003639.1, forward strand.
TAGTAACATTTTCTTCATTGCGACTGCTACGTATCCTATTTCTTAATGCGACAGCTTTCTCGAAATTTTTGTGCCAATCTTTTGAATAATTTCCGAGAATGACGCCGCCTTTCAGGATATCGTATCGCATACTCCCTTTCAGCAATTACTTCATTTTGTATACTTTCAAAATATATACTGAGCATATCATGCCTCTCCATTTGAATAAAAAGGCATTACAAAAGAGTTGGTTTGCAAACAGTTAGAATGAATTTGACAGCAATATGAAATTAAAAGTAAACAATCATAAAACATTGGTGTCATTTCCATAGGTAACTTGCTGACTTTTGAAACATCTATCTCTCAACAGTTTAACATCATTCGTAATATTGCAGCTCGTCCGTGAACATAAAACTATAAGAGACCGTTTGAGAGATTTGGGATTGAATTTTTACCCGAAAATTTTTATCCGAAATAGTTCAAAGCTTATAATTGCAAGCAATTTGAGTATTTAAAATAATGAGATAGTGGGAGCGTTTTGTAAATTTCTGTTATGAGTAGCTCCCTTAGTTTTATTTCATAATGTAATGTTTATAAATATTTTGGTAATGCGTTTCTACTTGTTTTTTTATTTTCAAAACAATTTTAGCAACATAATTTATCTTCCACCTTACAGGGCGAGCCAACAATCATCAACACTCATCAAAAAATGCCAATATCTTTGGAATGAAAAGAGATATCAGTTCGCGGTTTTGACAGGTCAATGAGTCTTTAAATTTGGCATTTTGTTAGCTAGTTAGATTTATAGCATTGCATTTGAAATTTCTCAAAAAAAATCATAAATAGAGCTAGGTGTTACATAACGCCCTCTAGTTGCCGATTGGAAAATTAAAAAAGTTTTTGTTATTTGTTACTGAAATCTACATTTAATACTCTTTGCATAGAGTCTACGTTTTCGAAAATCGGTTCATGCTTTATGGAGTTACAGTCTATTTTATGTCAAAGAAAGAGAACTTCCCCCACCATTTCAGAATAGGTAATACAGAAAAATGACTCTCACAAGAGTTGTGGAATTAGAATAGTAGTTTCTAAATTTGATATTTTTTACCAGCCTAAATTGGGGAATATTTCGTAAAAAATCAAATTATATTTTATAAGTGGAAGTTTGCTCCACCTAGCAGAACACTATGGACTCAAAAACATATTTAATCATTTTTTTTCAGGGCAGATTTGCATATAAGAATTTTTTCCCCAAATTCTAGGACATACGGTTTCCGAGATACGGCCGGTCGCCACCCTTAATGAATCACCCTGTATATATATATATGCATTATTTTCTCCTTGTGCATAATGGCATCTCCAACCATCTATTAGACCAATTTGATATCTGGGAAGTAGAAGTAGCAAAACTATCAAAATTGAGGAAAGTTCAGTTAAGATGTTTGCATCTTCAAACTTTGGACAAAAGAGTGATGAGAAGTTGCATGGAAGGAAAATCGTCAAATCGCTTGCAGTGTAAAATAAATTGATTATGAACAACTGTTTCCAATTCATTATTCTATTGCTTGTAGGGTTTTTGTACCGTTGAGCTCCCCACAATGATAACGTGTATTGTGTTGAAGCTAAGAAAGTGTCTTTTAGCGGTAGAAGTTTTTTGTTAACTGTCGTTTTTTTTTGTAGATCTCTGCTCTTCGAGGATTAACGCTCGTTCACAGCTCATCCAGACTGCATTAGATGGCTGAAATTTACGTGGATTGACTTGATGTCAGGAAAGTAACTATCTTCCTAATTCGCCGCCATTTCAAAGTAGAGATGTTATGGTCTTTCGTAGTTCTTGAGGTTTTGCACATCTCCACAGCACAAGTTTGGTATACAAATTGAGTTATTCCAAATTCAATTAGAACACTGAAAATTTGTTCATGAATTCGGTCGATGTGAGAAATGAATATTTGAGGGTTTTAAATGTTTTCTCTCAACCTATCAATTGCAATTTAGAATTTTCATGCGTTTTTGTAGGTTAATATCCACTAATTTTTTACACAGTTAAATAATTTGATAAGTTCGATCAAAAAATAGTCCTTTCTTCCGGGGCACTTTTTCCGTGAGGCAACAGTTTGTTTGGCACCGTTTTTGGAGGGAAGATTTTTTTCCTGTGCCATATTTTATTGAATTTTTTTTCTTCAGAACATGGAAAAACTGCATAATACAACCGATAAAGAAGTCTAACTAAGCTGTGACGGAGAATCATAGTAAATCAATGGGTTTCATAAGTGCCATTTCCACCAAAATCAAAATTAATGGTATTCCGTCTAGAATCAACTTAAGTATAAGGAGTTTGATGGATTCTAGCAGTTTGGCTGCTTTGGAACACATAGTTTTCGAAAAAATCACGATTTTAAGAGAAAATAAAATTTTCGAATTTTTAAAAAAACTACCTTCTTTTCATAATATCTCAAACATAATGAAAGATACGTAAAAAAGTGTAAGTAATAAGAAAAAATGTATGTTTTTTTTTGACAAAATTGTTGTTTTTTTTCCTATCACACGAAAATTGACGATTGTTTAAAGAGCGCGAGGTAGCGCAATCACAGTCTCTCTCGAACGCTTTGACCCTTCACCGTTTCAAAATAAAAGGTTTTTCACTACATATCGTAATGGAGAAAAGTTGTAACTCTTTTGATTACTTTTAAAATGATTTTTTATAAGTTGTGATAGCTTCTAAATTGAAGGAGTTATGGCCCAAAAACTAATCGTATTTTTTCTACTTAGTAAACTAAACATAAGTAAACTGAAAATTCCGAATTTTCAATTGCCAATAACTTGAAAAGTATTGGGTTTCTGAAAAAACTTTATGAAACAATTTTTGCTTAAAATTAGGTCTTCTATCGATAACCGAGGTTATTTTGAAAAAAAAATCTACCACCGAAAAGGGGTGGCAACCACCCCCAGGGTGAAAACGGAGTTTGGGTCAATATCACTTTCGAAGTTAAGAGTAAGGTTAGCCTAATTCCAAAGTTTCATGTAAATCGGTTCATAGTAAAAAATTTCGGAGGTAAAAACCTATTCAATGACTGCACTATCTCCCGCTTTCAAAAGCTATGCTATTCATCAAATCGATTTTTAGTGCTCAGAATATCCCTTCGTGAGTTTTATTACTATATTTCATTCTTGTTTTTCATTGCGTATTACTCTAAAATGTGTAATGAGAAGATCATGTACTAATTGATTTTCATTGAAGAAGTTTCATATATGAATAGGTTCATGTAATGAAGAAAAATTGTATAATAAATAATTCTTCACTATCACAGTAGCGCCATAAATTTGTTGTTGTGGTTGTGTTATAATTTCTTGTTTGCTTATAGTTATTAATTAACTCATCTCATATGAAATAAATGGTGCTTCTTGTTGAAAAATTGAAATCTTCAAGTCAGAGGAAACTTCTTTTATTTCCCTCTAATTAATCTTCAGGTGAACAACTATCTAATATTATAGCTTTCTTATTCCTATCAATGGTTATTATTCATCCATTGCAAAAGTCAATGAAGTCAAAACTAATAAAATGATGCTGAGTGATTCAAGCGAACAAGAACAAGCAAACTATTTGCTAGGAAATCTTCTACATGGCAAACATTTACCATCGTCACGTTTCTTTATTGACAATCATATTTAGATATTTGTTCATCCCATTGTATTTTGAACTATATTTCCGCTCTTATATGCCGACACTACTTTTTCGCATAAATTTTCTTGTTCGAGGAGACTCATTTTCTTCGAAATGAATTAGTTGAATCAATAAGATTATGAGTTATAAAATATTATCAAGTTTATATTTCTTTTCTGTTTTTATTGTTTATAGGATATTATGTTTAGTTTTATCGCTATATTCAAAGAGTCCGCAGTAATTTTCATACAAGGTATGAGATATTACAAGCTTGTAAATTCAGATTATTAAATATAGGGTGGTTATAACTAGCAGGACCCAGAAAAGAGCGTTTTGATATCCTAATAGTGAATGTACTATTCATCATCCTTATTTCAACAAATACTTCAGTGTTCTGAATATACGCTAACATATTAATACGAACCTATAATTTTTTAACTGAATATACACAACTGGTTTTCTATCGCGATTCGTATTAGGTACAAATATGAAAAGTTGATTAAGATTTTCTGCTCCTGGCGGTTTTCTCGTGCCCTGGTTTGGTAATGTTGAATATAAATGACTTTATGAGTATATTAATTTGTTTGTTTACTATACACAAGAGGGTATTAGTAGCTTCCTTTGCGGCACAATCATGCGATAACAAAAACAAACAAAAATATTTGCGAATAGTATTCACGTTATAAAAACATAATCATATTACAGAATTATTTACGAACTAAATTGTTGTGTTATATTGGGTATAGGTTATTGAATTGCTTAACTTACAAAATTCACTTCTGATAAGCCTGCAATAATGAAATAGACATTGTTTGGTTTTTAATAATTAGACGATCAAGTATCACTGCTGAAAATTTCTATTCTACTTTCACTCAAAATGTTTTGGAAGTAAATACGTAACATGATTTTATAATTATAAAACTTAGATTTGTAAATTTACTACACTATATATTCCAACTCGTTTTGGGAAAATTACAAAACATTTTTTGAAATGTATACTAAACTTTACCAAAAATGAGATAAGTAATATTCCTTTACTCGTATTGCAATTTTACTAATCAAATTATACCTAAAATGTATAGTAATTTTGAAATGATATACTTATATGCACTTATACTACACATTCATCAAGTTCAAGAGAATTACACACAATTTACAGTAAATTTATTAAACATTCACCAAAATTATGTCTATTAGTATTACAATACAAATATTGTAATTTAATTGAACAAATCATCCCAAGAATGTTTAGTAATTTTAGAATGATGTATTGTAGTTTATACTGCACAATCTGTTCCCAGTGAGTTGATCAAAATTACTCAATATTTGTAGTAATTTTACTAAAAATTTGTTTAGTAATATTACGATGCAAATGTAATTTTGCTCAACAAGTAATACTTAAAATGTTCAGTAATTTTATGATTACGTATGTACGTATACCAAAAATTGCAAAATATTTGTAGCAATTATACTAAAGATTTACCAAAAATTATTACTTCAATCCTATGATACGAATGTCTCTATTTCATTCCTTTCGGAGGACAAATTTCTAGAAATAATCTGAAATTAAATGATTAAGTTCATTGAACAAGAAAGAAAAGAAGAACATAATGATACAATTTTCAGAAGAATGAAAGTGGAGAAAACGCAAGCGAAGAATTGAAAAATTTGTGGGACAACTTAGCTGTCGAAGAAAAAGGAAAAAGTTTTAATTTGGCATAGCTGAAGTTTTGGGAAGAGAAAGAACTAGGTACTGTTATTGTGCGAATTCTTTTTCGCAGATTCTTTGAATTTTTCTGTTGGATTACCTTAAGACGCGAGAAGGAGAGATCTTTTTTGAATTGAAATAAAACAATGATTTGCTCCATTTATCTAAAATAATGGCTCCCTTTTATCATTTTCAGTCTTACCCTCAATGAAATACTCTATTTTCCATTACATATTTAAATTCAGCCTGCAATTCTAATTGGTGATTATGACTCATTTTCTATATCTAAAACCAACAATATTCGAAAGAAAATCAATTCTCCAACAAAAATGTCTTCTGCTGTTCATTTCGATTACGGTAAAATTTAGAACGCAGCTGATTTTACAGAAAATGAGATAAGTGTGTTTTATTGCTAAATTGGACAGCTTTCAATTTGCCACGTTTTTTAAAATTATTCTACAGGGATGTCAAAAAAAATATTTGGTAGTTTGACATATCCAAAACTCGATTAATACCAAATGGAATACCCTATATAATCATTCAATTCTTCGAACAATTCAAGGCTTTTTTATAAAGCATAAAAAAATATTTTCTGTAGATTAATCTGATTATGATAAAATTCAAGCTTGTTAGATGGAAATATCATGAATGGTTTTTATTATCCAGAACTTTTCTACAGGATGGCCAAAATAAGATATAATTTTGTGATTTTTAAAACATCTAAAATTCGTTATTCTAGAATGAAGCACATGCTGCTTTTTCGAACAATTGATTTTAAAAATTTCCGTTCCATTGTGAAAAACCAAATGAACACTTTGAATGTGATTGCCATGAGACAGACAAGGTACTTTAATATTTCCCTATTAATATTTGTCGTAAATATAGAAATAGTACCTAAGTGTGTCTCACCTTAAAGATCAACGTTACCTATATAAATTTTTTGGTCATCCTGTAGAATATTTCGAAAGTATAAGCTGAAAGATATAAAAATCTCTACTTTAGGAATACGAAGCATCTTTAATATTTTCTTCTAATAGGTATACTGGAATTTTACTGTAATCGAATTGATCTGTACAAGCTATTTTATTTGTGAAATTAATTTTATTTCCAAAAACTTTTCATTTAAATCACACCGCAGGTTGAGATAACCGGCGTTATGTCAACCTGAGGAGTGCGCCCCTACATCAGGGGGGCATCCAAGAGAAAATATTATTCAAAAAATGTTGTCACATGTCAATAAATTTCTGCATTCTTGGTAATTTGTACGGTATGAAATTAAGGTAGTACTGTATATTCATTTAGAGCTGAAAAACTCTAAATATATTATTATTGTATACATTTTATTGTATGCGACGAAATTTATGATTGAAAATTGGGCCGCTAACCCTGAAAGGTTGAGATATTCTTATAGGGTGTTTCATTTCAAAATAGCAACTTTCTTGTGTTTCAATCACTACTAAATTTTTTTTTTTCACTTTGTGAATAATTCGATAGAAAAATATAAGAAATTCTATTCCAGAATAAGATAGTTATATCAACGATATTTTTTCAGATAAGTTTTAATTTTTGCATAATTAAATGCCACAAGCCATTTTTTAGTAAAATCAGTTATATTTCAAAAATTGCTGATGTTAGGTATGGGGTATTTTTATGTATAGTTTTTTCCATACAAAATATCGAATTTTGAGTATTTCAGTTACTACAAAATAAAATTCCTTTTTTGATGAGGCGGTAAAATGATTTCAGAAAAACGACGTGGAATATTTTCTTTATTAAAACTTTGTTTCTGAACTTTTCCGGAATTGAATAGAATCGCAGAAACTATCTTTTTATAAAACTGATTTCATTTCGAAAACGGTTGATTTTAGGTATAGGGTATAAATAATTCATCAATACCAATTACAATTTCAGGCAAATATATATATATATATATATATATATATATATATATATATATATATATATATATATATATATATATATATATGTTCACATATTGTGACCACAAGATTATTCCCAAAGTATTACTCGAACACTGCTTATTGATATGGTACATTCTAACCTTTTATGACATTATAAATCAAATATGAAATCACTAATAATTGGAAAAATATTCATAAAAACAAATAAAGATTCTCCTTTTCACGAGATCCACAAAAATTTGATTCAAACTATATCTCGTAAAAAGAAGTGTTCTTACACCTCCAACATTTGATTGAAAAAACTGTTTCTTTTTCATATAATTATGAGTGGAAACATTTATAATCATCAAGATATAACTAATTATTTAATAAATTTGAAGTTCTTTTCAATTCTGATATGAATCATTTGAAATCCACTACTCAATGGTTTCGTAACGCCTTTGCGGAATTTACTTTATGAAGTGCATAATGTATTATACGGTGCCTCAAGTCGACATGAAACAAGAACAAACTTGAAAGGAAGCTGATTTTTTTATTGAATGAATTTGATTATATCTATTGAGAGAAAAAGATTCCATATATAACGAAAGGTAAAGAAATGCATTTTCATGAGAACACTATATTAAAAAAAAAAAACTAACGGTTCAGAAGAACAATTTTCTATTTAAAATTTTTATACTCATATTAACAATCAGTCAATTGTTATGATTGAGAATCAATCATTTTTATCATTCTGCTATGAGTACATGTCATTCTGTAAATTCAATGTTTTCAGTCTTATTATTTCAAAAAATATTTAAAATACTGTGATTTACAAATTTAGTTTTCAGGTGTTAACTTATGATTCCATATTTTTGAAGCTAGGAACGTAAATTATTTGTTTGTTCTTCTTAGAAATAATCGATTCGTTAATAGAAATCGCCCTTTGTGGTTCAATGCACATATCCCACATAAGTGAGCTTCGAACCCTTGGCCAGGATTTCTGCCTTGCATTTTCATATATACTCTGATGTGTATATGATCATCATAGTTTTAGTCACAAAAACACTTGATCATCTGCCAATCCTGAGACATAAAGGGCTCTGACGCGAATAACAAGTGAATGTTGTGGGGTGGTCTCGAGCGCCCTTCACCAGACGCTCGCCTTTTGTTCGATGAAAATATATGAAGTATATCGAGCGATATCGTCGATATAATAAACCGCTTATTGCGTTTTTGTTTGACAGATTAGTGTTTCCGAGTTTTTCACAGAAAATTATTGCGTCCTTCCTGTGCTTAGATCTACGGTTTGAATATATTCAAAAATCTTATTGTGAATTGATTTGATTGATCTTGAAGCATCAACATCAATTAGAGTTATCTATAGTACACCAAACGCGTGAGCAGTAGACCTCTTCTACTTAGATCGAGGTTCCCCCTTATTATGGTTAATTTTCACACAAAACTTGTAATCCTTACATTGAAATGGCAATTAAGGAAAAGATTTCAAACATCCAAATAATACTGGCTTTGCATAAACTCAATCGACGTACCAAATATCAATTCTTCAACTCAATAATCTGCAGAAGCTGTGGAGTTGCACAGATCATCAAAAATCATGAAAAAACAAAAATTCTCTACTTGAAAATGTGATTGGTTGGAGAAAAATTTTACAGTGCCAAACTCCCTTATATCAACTCAATCCACCTACACATTTTCAGCCTTTTATTTGGAGGGGTTTGATGCTGAATTAGTTATAGAGGACTTTAATAGTTGCCAATTATTGTAAGTCGTTCAGTGTCATCATATCACATAGGGTTGTCAAGTTTAAAGTCAGTTTATTCAACCTTTTGTGATAAAGATGCACCAGTTTGATCATATTTGTTCGTTTTTCCATTTACACTATTCGACTAGAACTCGGGTGACAAACTAACTCCTTGTCAGTACTGGCTATCGCTAAAACTCATGAATAATATATCTTTTATCCTGTGATTATTATCGTTATTATGATATTAAGACTGTGAAATTTCTTGAATAGCTTCAGTAGTCAAAGAAGTAGTAAAATATTGTTATCAGTTATCTTTCAATTAAATTGTGTTACTCAAATTCAGAGAATAAAAATAAAGGGGGAATTTAAAAGAACGTGTGAGCAGCAGAACTTCGTAACTATGCTCGTATTTTACCTTCTCTTTCGTTCTTTTCCTTACCAATTCTTGACCTCCAAAGTCAATTTAGAGTGACTGAGGAGATACACAATGATTGATTGCGAAAACGCATGAAATTTCTACATAGAAATTGCGGTGGTGAGGAAAAACACTTGAAATAGATACTCTAAATAGCATCTCCCAGATATCAACCAAATTCAAGTACCTTTTTTTAGTTTTCTAACTGAATGCCCCCAAATAGCATCTCAATATAATCAACCGAAATTACTTTTCTGAACTGAATTTTGAATGACTGTAGAGCTCCGCAATGCTGTAAAATCCTCAAAAACACTTATAATTATAATTATAAATTTAAACATTACAATTGCGGCTATAAAAGAAATCAATTATCCTAGTAAACAAAACCCAACCTAATCAACAAAAGTTGTCGAGATGCACGAATCCTCAAAAACCACGAAGAAACATGAAATATCAATCTTAGGATGGCGGCGGTGAAGGAAAAAAGTTGAAACCACTACAGAGTACATTTCTCTAACATCAGCTCATTTCAAGTAATCCGCTCATGCACCTTCCCGCAACTCCATTGCCGAAGGTTTGAAGATTCTTAAATATCCCAAATTTTGATTGGGATATTTAAAAAAATTTAGTTTAGGAGCTCTAAAACGTATTCGCTAACCACTGTTGGCTTTTGATATAGTTTATTATTTTCTGGGAAAATATGACTATATATATATATATATATATATATATATATATATATATATATATATATATATATATATATATATATATAATCTTTTTATATATATATATATATATATAACATCAAAGAAATTAGTCGCGGGAAAATATTAAACAAGTAGAGCAGAATTATCGGTATAGCCCGCTTATATGGAAGCAGCCGTTGACACGTGTTTCGGACTCTTTGGTCCTCATCAGAACGGCGTAGCCAAGCATTGGATTGAAAACTTGGAGATGAAAATAGCACAACAAACGAAATCCCCTGCTATGGAAGACAATCACACATTTGTGGCTTATTGTTTGAACTCTCCGGTTTGGGAGATTTGGTCAAACTTTGCCACGGAGGCGATTAATGCCATCCGCGAGATCTCAGACCGAGTAAATAAACAACATCAAAGAAATTAGTCGCGGGAAAATATTAAACAAGTAGAGCAGAATTATCGGTATAGCCCGCTTATATGGAAGCAGCCGTTGACATGTGTTTCGGACTCTTTGGTCCTCATCAGAACGGCGTAGCCAAGCATTGGATTGAAAACTTGGAGATGAAAATAGCACAACAAACGAAATCCCCTGCTATGGAAGACAATCACACATTTGTGGCTTATTGTTTGAACTCTCCGGTTTGGGAGATTTGGTCAAACTTTGCCACGGAGGCGATTAATGCCATCCGCGAGATCTCAGACCGAGTAAATAAACAACATCAAAGAAATTAGTCGCGGGAAAATATTAAACAAGTAGAGCAGAATTATCGGTATAGCCCGCTTATATGGAAGCAGCCGTTGACCAAATCTCCCAAACCGGAGAGTTCAAACAATAAGCCACAAATGTGTGATTGTCTTCCATAGCAGGGGATTTCGTTTGTTGTGCTATTTTCATCTCCAAGTTTTCAATCCAATGCTTGGCTACGCCGTTCTGATGAGGACCAAAGAGTCCGAAACACGTGTCAACGGCTGCTTCCATATAAGCGGGCTATACCGATAATTCTGCTCTACTTGTTTAATATTTTCCCGCGACTAATTTCTTTGTTGTTGTTTATTTTACTCGGTCTGAGATCTCGCGGATGGCATTATCGCCTCCGTGGCAAAGTTTGACCAAATCTCAACCGGAGAGTTCAAACAATAAGCCACAAATGTGTGATTTGTCTTCAATAGCAGGGGATTTCGTTTGGTGTGCTAGTTTCATCTCCAAGGTTTCAATCCAATGCTTGGCTACGCCGTTCGGATGAGGACCAAAGAGTCCGAAACACGTGTCAACGGCTGCTTCCATATAAGCGGGCTATACCGATAATTCTGCTCTACTTGTTTAATATTTTCCCGCGACTAATTTCTTTGATGTTGTTTATTTACTCGGTCTGAGATCTCGCGGATGGCATTAATCGCCTCCGTGGCAAAGTTTGACCAAATCTCCCAAACCGGAGAGTTCAAACAATAAGCCACAAATGTGTGATTGTCTTCCATAGCAGGGGATTTCGTTTGTTGTGCTATTTTCATCTCCAAGTTTTCAATCCAATGCTTGGCTACGCCGTTCTGATGAGGACCAAAGAGTCCGAAACACGTGTCAACGGCTGCTTCCATATAAGCGGGCTATACCGATAATTCTGCTCTACTTATATATATATATATATATATATATATATATATATATATATATATATATATATATATATATATATATGTCCTATTTCTCATTCAACTTGGTCTTAAATTCTGAATGTTGATTTTACTGTATGTTTCATGATAATACCATTAATACTTGAATTATCAGAACTTTCACATATTAAGTAGTCTTAACGAATATGAAGTATTGGTTTTTTTCTTCGTTCATTCATAATACAACGCTAAACTATGAAGATTATAATTATGTTCCTCATCTAAGTTGGTGTCATTATTTGCATACCGTTGAATCCCTTAGAAAACTCACGACGAAAATATGATTTGTGAAAATCTCCGTAAATTCTTAGTGTAGATCTAAACAAGAAAATGAAGGTGTGAAAACTCTTGTTATTCTATTAGAAGAGCCTACAATATACGCTGCATATTTACGTTAATTGAAACGTGAACATATCATTTTTTTCTGTGAAATATTTCTTTCTCGAACTTTTTGATTGTGCTATTGTTGTTTGTATTTAAACCTCAGAAGTTTCACTTTAGGTAAAAGTAATGTACTTGGATCTTAAAAGCTGATCCCTTAGTAGTATCTCTTAATAATTTTGGTAATACAAATTTTGTGATAAGTTAAATAAAACGTTATTTTATTTTTATTGATTACTTAGGATTTTACTGTGGCTTACTCTTATAGAGAAAAAATATATTTAGTGAAAATTTTTAATCGAGGTGTGTATATCCTTCAAAGTCGAAACTATCAGTCTTTATTTGCCACTGAAGATTTCTCTATATGTAAATTCATAAAGTTAGTTTTTTTGTCATTTAATGTTTGAATATATTGAAAAGAACGTCTTCATTGATTCAAATTCTTCTTGTTCAATATTTCTTATGTTTTACGTATACACCATAGAAACTTTGAATATTAAAATCTAAAATACCTATATTGAAAAACAATATAATTTATATCATTGATAATAATGTTGATGTGTGAAGATAAGCATAAGATAACTGAATACTGCTCAGATTAAGTACATTTACAAATATAATTATAATTAATAAAAAGAAAATACCTTGATTATCATTCATAACTATATTCAAAGATAAATCTGAAATTGAAAAAATCATGAAATATTATCAAGCGGATACATCAGGTATGCAGTTAATTTTGTTTGAATATTGAATTAATGATTGTCTACTAGGAATATAATTGATTGATCATTAATAGTCAAAATATGTTTACTGACATAGTAAATGAGAAACGGCATATAGTATAACAAAATAGGAAAGAACCCAGAAAATATAGATCTATTATATATATTGGTGAGGTGACGGATATATACATATATATACATAACAAATACCCTAAATAAGGCTGACGCGTAGGCAATTATGCCCGACATATATATATATATTTTTTTTTTATATAATATGTTAGTCAGCAAAAAATTTCTAAATTAATTGAAAATACGAATACAAAAATAGCATTCAGATCGAAATCTAAATTGTCACATATTTGCAAGAGGAGAAAAATACATTCCTGTGTTTATAATGATTCTTTCTGATCTTTCGCTATAGGATATAGAGAATATTTCAAAAGTCATATTTAACGAGAAATGGAGTCAAGTACCAACTTCAATAATATAAACCACCAATACCCCTACGTTTCGGAAATAAGAACTCTTCGTATCTGTCAGTCGTCTTCGAGATTAAATATGTTAAGAAATTCGTAAGCAACATACCTGATTATACATCTTATATTTCAATATAATTTTATGATCTTAGAGTTAGTTTTTCGGTATTTGTTCAATAAATTGATTTTTAATATGGTATATCAAACCAAAAAACCACTTGTCGCTTTCAGTATTGTGACAATAGGAGTATTTATTGAGAAAAAAATTTGTTATCCTTCAATTTTTTCATGAATTTTTAAAAGGGACCTCTTAACTTAATCATTACCCTTTCACTGGGCACTAGCTATACAGTTGGATGAACAAGAAATAGTTATTTATGTACCAAGTGCGTTATTATTTTATTATAATGAAAAATCGATTTTAAAATCGATTCATTGATCCTACACTTTCCATTTTGCTTTCCATAGTAGGCATGTCATTTGTTGATATTTTGACGTTTGTGAATATTTTTGTCATCATATTTAGTGACTGTCATTGCTGCTTTCTTTGTGTAGTCTTATAGAATAATGGAAATGAAAATGAATTTTCCCAAAAATATCATAGAAAATGCAGCCATAGCTGCGAATAATTCATTGCCGGAGAAATTCAGAGTCGTATACGACCAGAATTATGAATTATTTAATCAATGGAAGTTGCTTCAGTTATCCTCGTACAATGAGCAGGCGTTATGATCCATAATGCCCGCTCATAACGCCCTAGGACATAATGAGTGTATTTATAGCAACCGCATCTAAGGTGAAATCAACAAATAATATACAAGTGAAAAATAAAAATTTTTAAATGAAACTTTTCATGAATTATGATTCAATATTTCATATATACCTACTTTTACAAATTCTTTCAAAGCACGTTAGAATATAGTCATCAGAATATATTTACGTAAGATGCATTTCAGTAATAATTCTCAAATCCATTTTAATATCATTAGCTGAAAATCATGATATTTTGGAAGTTCAAATATATACACTATCTTATTTTCGAAGAAAATATTATTTACTTTGTTACATAATGATACAAATTATCTCAGAGATAAGTCTACATTCTATCTAAAAATATTATGAATCAAAATTTTACATCCAGATCGTAAATGATATTTGTAGTACACTCAAATCTGGGAACAATATTATAATGTAGTATATTCAAAAGGAAACTTAAAGATGTATACGAAACTGATGATATGGATTTTCCATTAAATTGAAATAAGATTCAAGGTATCTATTTTTTCTTAATAAAATACAAATTTCGTGAATTACTCAGATATGAGAAAAAATGGACATAATTTTGATTCAGTTTTTTTAAAGTATCATTGTACTAAGATTTTGATAATGATCATAAAAAGTGAACCCTGTAATAATTTTTGATAAAACAACTGAATTGAAACGTTCCGTTTTAGTTAAACACCCATATATTGTGTTCTAAAATATGTGATACACTTAAAAATAATTTATACTCAGTGATTTGTTTGCTAGAAAATCTGAGTAGCACTTACCTACTAGTATAATCTTGATCGATAGCTTTCTCAGCATTCTTTTTGTAATTTGGCCATATCTGAAGCACAGGACTAATTTCTGGAGTACCTACATGAAAAAATAAACTTTTCGAAATTATAGTTGTTTTAATAATTTCACTATCAGCTAATGTTCTAGTTGACTCTTGAATATGATGGATGGAGATCAGTGAATAAGAAATTGAAACATTCAGTAGAACTTATACTGATTATTTTCCCGTTATTTCATTATAAAGAAAATTTTTTTAGACTTTAGAATCAATCGACATTCCAAGGTTTTTTGAACATGAAATGAACCATATATTTTGCTTGTCCGTGTGAAATTTCATATATCTAACTATTATTATTGAAGCACTGAGGTGATATCTCGGTGTTTATATTATTCTACTTTGAATTACATTTCTGCTTAACAAAGACACATATAACTTTATATTTCTCGTATATTTTCTGCATCATATTAACTTATAGGTTACAATTCAAATTGACTACACACATACACGAATACATACATGTATATATATATATATATATATATATATATATATATATATATATATATATATATAGTCTCGAGCGGGGAAATTCAAGTTATGAAACATTTCTAAGGTCATAACCCACATACGACAGCAGCTGTTCACACGTGTTCCGGACTTTTTGGTCCTCACCAGAACAGCGTAGCCAAGTCGTAAGTCAAGGTTGGACAAACTTGGAGATGTAAAAACGAAACAATCGCAATCCTTGATTGCAAAAAATTATCGCACATTCGCAGATACATCTCGAACTCTCCAAATTTAGGAGCAATATCTTCACAAAAGCCACGTAGGCAGTTGCTTCCGTATGTGGGTTATGATCTTAAAAACGCTTCATATCTTAAATTTTCCTTCTTGGGACTTATTGTGTCTTAAGATATAGTTGGTCTGAGGTGCGGTAGAAAACAAGAATTGCCTCCGTGACTTATATGAAGATCTTGCTTCTGAATTCGGAGTGTTCGAGCTTTAGCTGCAAATGTGCGAAGGTCCTTTGCAATGATGGATTGCGATTGTTTTGTTTCTCCATATCCACGTTTTTCCAACCTTGACTTGTCCACGCTGTTCTGATGACTACCAAAAAGACCGAAATACGTGTAAACAGCTGATTCCGTATGCAGGTTATGACCTCGAACATACTTGATATCTTGAATTTCTCTGCTTCAGACAGATTTGTTGTATCTTAAGATTGAGTTGGTCACCGCTACGGTAGAAGCTATGAATTGCTTCCGTGGCTTATGCGAACATCCTCATCAATTTCGAGTGTTCGAGCTATAGTTGCAAATGTTCGGTGGTTTTTAACGATGGTCTTTAACAATAACAATGACGAATGACGTGCATCCGAAGAAGGTGAAGTCTTACCGAAGTGAAGTCTTACGTCATACGGTATTGTTCTTTAATATACGTCTGAATTGTTATTTATCTGTTGTTTCAATATATATATATATATATATATATATATATACATATATATATATATATATATATATATATATATATATATATATATATATATACATATATATATATATATATATATATATATATATATATATATATATATATATATATATATATATATATATATATATATATTTATATTATAATTTTTTACTATAAAAGTTGACATGCAATTTCTATTATTCAGATTTTTTTATAACAGATTCAGATAATATGAGCGAATAGCATTCACTTAGAACCAACCCAAAACAAGTTTTCATAAGCAGATAGCTTTTTAATACTGATAATATCTCAAAAATAATTAATTATCGTTCTTCAGCACGAAATGAAATTCAAGTCTTCCGAATGAGTGGAATTCGTCATATCGAAAAAGCAAACATTCAACCTAATCTTTTGTACATAATATCAGGAAAAATCTAAATAAATTCATGAAGTACAATAGTGTCAGTTGCAAATTCTGCAGCATTTTTCTGGTTTGTTACTTCAGTAATTGTATCGACCACAAAGTATTGAGTTGTGGTAGTGACAAAGTGTGCCAGATTAAGAGAGGCGACTATTGTTGAGAATGTCAGTTCGGCCTCTCAATCATCGAAACGCCTGTAATAAAATAGACCTGTCTTTCGGACACAATTGCCGCCCGTCGTCCCTAACCTCGTAAGAGGAATGTGAATTGATATTTTTATTGTTATAAAAGGGAAATAAGGTTTTACTGTGAATAAAACTACTAGAGGGTTTTCAAGTGGAAAGTAACATTAGTATATTCCAAATTCATTTTCGTTTGATAAACATGATTACCAAATATTTAGTGAAACCAGATATATTTTAAATACATTGTTATTGGTAAAACTGCAGAGGGACGCTCATTTTAATAATTCACTGAAAATAAAATCAAGTTATAAATTGCTACATAAGGCAAGAAAGATATTTTTAGTAAAAATTAAAGGAAAACTTTGTTTCTTATATGTTGTGTTGTCCAACATAACCCTTAGTCAAAAATTTTGTGAATATCGGCCACTTTGCACGAGAGCTTTTAGTCTATGAAGATTATGGGCTTATTAACTTAATTTCGACGTAATTTTTATACTATTATCAATATGGATGAATATGGAAATATATGATACATTTTAAAGAATGTCTTGGGAAAATGTAGATAAATTTCATTAAAAGACTTGAGCATTAAGTATTGAGAGGTGTATTTTTAGTTGAATGTCGAATTTAGTTATATAAAAATCAACAATTTACCATTCAATATTTTCTGATATGGAAAAAACTGATTTCGTGTAGGTACCTATAGGATAAACTTCCGAAAACTATATAGCATATAAATAAAACTATTGACATCCAAGAGATCTCCGTATAAAATGCGTTGAATTTGAATGATATTCAAAATTGGAGCAGATTATATACTGAGTCTCACTTCACAGTAAAAGAAAATAACAATGAAAAGTGCTTCCAATTTCATTGTAAGAAAGATAACTAAAGTAGATTATACTTACAATCTTTTTCTAAAATGCAGCCAGAACTTTTATTATTTCAGACGGATTTATTAAATCTCCTAATAATTTCAAACTAGTAATTCGTTTTCAGCTACATAATTTTTAATAAATTCCTTAAATATTATAAGAATGTTTCCTGTATTTTCTGCTGTGAGAAATAGACTCTTTCTTGAATTGAAGCCCTAAAATTTTGATAACAACAAATTAGAAATTGAAACAGAATCAACAACGCATATCCTTTTCTCTACGAGTGAAATATGAGACAATTTGAATACTCCAATGTTTTTGTCCAAAATAGATAACTGATTTACAATGGTGAACACTCATCGTGATTGAAGGACAACATATGAGGCTAAGTCTCTGAGCTGTGTCTATAGAAAAATGCACAGTATTATCTTTAGAAGTACCTACCCATAAGGTGTTTTAGACCCTAGGGTCTACCCAAATGACTTATGTCCAAGAGCAAAATTTCAGTCAATTTCCATGCATGTCCGATTTAGCGGTTCCAAAAATCGATAAAATGTCATTATCCTGTTGATGCATTTCATGCAGAATATAGGAAATAAAATATAACACATAAAAATTAAAGCTTTGGAGGGAACTCCTGCCATTAGACCTCCTGCCATGACCTATCCAACAGTGTGTACCCTATTAGTATTGGCAGATCCTAGAGGTCACGAGACAGATAAGTGATATTTGAGGTTTTTTCAAAAACTTCTTCTGAAGCTTCTGAAGTTCAATTATATCCACTTATTGCTAATGGGTCTTCAGTTAGATCAAACACGGAACTAGATGAAAAAATTGAACAAAGAATAATTACAGAAATTTCTTGTGATTAGGTAAATACACTTCAACTGAACGGACTACATCTGAGGTGTCACATAATAGTTGTAATGTGAAATAACGGTTTGGTTTAAGCATAATTTGGGATGTGCGAATGAAAAATACTCAAATCAGTAACAGTTTTCGACATAAGTTCATTCACAAAATGTTTACTGCTTCTTAATCATGCCAAAAAAATTATTAATATCTCATTAAAACCTTTAACATTTATCGAAAATGTAGAATCTGCCAATTTTAAGAATAAAATTGAGTATAATTTTCAAATATTATGTTTTCGATATATCTTAAGATTTTTATTAGTTACTGAAAGTCATACTTTGATCATCATAAACCACTGACAGCTTGTCAGATTGAAATCAGAATGAAATAAATTACTTATAATATCAGTGATGAGATTAATGATGTTTCAGTCATTAAATTCAAGAAAGAAAGTTCCCTATCCCTTATATATTCACATCTAAAAAGATTTGTATTGAGTTGATTATGAATCTCATTTACGTAAGGTATCAGTGTTTTTACTGATATAGAATGAATAGTTCTAATGTTGATCAATTTATTGACAAGATAAATTCCATCAATTTATTATCAGATAAATTGCAACGATAAATCTCTCAGAAAAATCGTTCATTATTTATAATAATAATAATAATAATAATAATATAACTCTATTCAAAAAATTCCAAAATGGGTTTAAAAATGGGTTTACAAGAACACTATATAAAATGAATAAAGTAGGATAGCGATAAGTGTTTTTACACTTGTTTCGCATAATAAAATTGAGTCATATACAACAGAGTAGAAATATAAAAAATAAAGTATATATATAAAAGGTAAAATGTATTAAAATAATGTATGAAATATAACGAGGAGGTTTCTTGGCCATTGATTGAAATAATCATTCTCGAAGGGCTCGTACTTCAGATCTCTTTATAAACGTTTTCAGTTGTTTTTTTTTAAATTGGAATGAGTTGGGTATAGTGCTGGCGATCACTAGAAGCCTACAAAATAGCCGAATTGACTCTACATACATAAATCTTTTACACAATACAGTGCTTTCATGATGAAAGGAACAAATTCATTAAAAAATTAGGTTTCTATTTCATGTTGAAATCCTCGGACAGGTCGATTAGTATTTTTATTTGGGCAATTTTCGCAATAAAAATTTTGTATACAGGGTGTCTCATTCAAGAGCTATGGCTTTGTCATTAGTTTTTTTAAAGGTAATACCCTGTATATTATTTCACTTTACAATTCTACGATAAATTCTTATCACTTTTTGTGAGCATACCATATGCCTCAACTCGATGGATTGCCAGAAACGGAGATAGTGGGTAATGAGAGGTACGATATGAAAACACACAAATGTAATTACTAATTTAATTTTTACATATGTTCAATCTGTTGTCCGTTTACTTCGAGACATTTTTGAAGTCGATTCAATGTTTCCCGTTGCACATTTTCAATTACTTCTGGACTGATAAGTCTTATTTCCTGCCTGATTCTCTCTTTTAGATCATCAATATTATTTGGTCTATTCAAATAAACTTTAGACTTCAAATAACCCCATAAGAAAAAATCCAATGGGGTTATGTCCGGTGATCTTGGCGGCCACTCAATCGGACCTCTCCGTCCTATCCATCTGTTGGGAAAAGTTGCATCAAGAAATTGTCGAACAGCGATTGAATAGTGAGGAGGTGCCCCATCTTGTTGAAACCATATCTCGTTATTAGGTATGTCAGGATCTTGTGGGTTAGGAAACAAAACAGCTAAAGCCGGAATGAGTTCGAACTGGAGAAAGTTCAAGTAGTCCTCTCCGTTTATTGTTCCTTCAAAAAAATAGGGACCAACTATACGATTTCGAACAATCGCTGCCCATGTATTAATTTTTTGAGGCCGCTGTGTGTGGCATTCTTGCATCCAATGAGGATTCTCGGTCGCCCAATACCTACAGTTTTGTCTGTTGACGTGGCCATTTAAAGTAAAGGTGGCTTCATCAGAAAAAATTATGTTTGTAATGAAATTTAGATGTTGATTATGAATTTCAAGAATCTGCTCACAAAACTGTACTCTGCGGTCAAAATCGTCTTCTAATAATTCATGTACCAGCTTAATTTTATAGGGATGATACTTATTTACCTTAAGTATTTTATGCACGGACCCTACTGATAAATTGAAATTATTGGAAATTGTAGTAATGGATGTATGAGGGTTATCTTGGGTTTCTAGTAGAACGTTCAGCACTGTTTCTTCAGATACTCTCGGTGGTCTTCCTTTAGGTAAATCTCTAACGTGGCCGTATCTCCTGAATTTTGATTCAATTCTGCTGACTGTCGATCTAGTAATTGGCGGACGATCAAGATGATTTTCATTGAATAGATTGCAGACTTCTTCTTGTGAACGCACCCTATCTCCAAAACCAATCATCATAAGTACTTCAATACGTTCTCTCTCAAGTAATTGCATTTTCTTAAATAATGAAGTAGCGTAGTGCCTGGAGCGTTAAAAACGTGAAAACTGCAGACTATACAGCACCAGTGAATGAATTCAGATGGTACATGTGAAATTTCATTCTTCAGATTTAATGACAATGTTTACCTAAATTTTTTTTCGTACTTTTAATCCACATTTTAAATCTCCAGGTGCTCCACTATCTCCGTTATAATCTGGGAATCCATCAAGTTGAGGCATATGGTATGTTCACAAAAAGTGATAAGAATTTATCGTAGAATGGTAAAGTGAAATAATATACAGGGTATTACCTTTAAAAAAACTAATGACAAAGCCATAGCTCTTGAATGAGACACCCTGTATACAAAATTTTTATTGCGAAAATTGCCCAAATAAAAATACTAATCGACCTGTCCGAGGATTTTAACATGAAATAGAAACCTAATTTTTTAATGAATTTGTTCCTTTCATCATGAAAGCACTGTATATATGAAAAGGCCAGCTGTACAATAGAACTACACCAAGAAACAAATCCAATTCCTATCGAGCGAGGGGTCAGACAAGGGGATACAATCAGCCCAAAACTATTCATTACAGCTCTAGAAGATATCTTTAAAAAAGTGAATTGGGAAAACAAAGGAATAAACATCAACAGCGAATGATTAAACAACTTAAGATTCGCAGACGATATAGTTCTAATATCCGATAACCTTCAAGACATAAGAGAAATTTTTAGAGACCTAAAGAACGAATCGGAAAAGATGGGCTTGAAAATGAATATGGCAAAAACAAAAATAATGTCAAACAGCGACGAGGAAATACTTATTAGAGAAGACGGAAACAACTTGGAGAGGGTCGATGAATATATATATATCTTGGACAAGTAATAAAAATCAACGAAGAAAATCAAACGGAAGAAATAAACAGGAGGGTTAGGTTAGGATGGGCTTCTTTTGGAAAAACATCACATATATTAAAGAATCAAAGGATACCGTTAGAATTAGGCAGTAAAGTATTCAACCAATGTATTCTTCCGGTAATGACATACGGCGCCCAAACCTGGACACTAACAAAAGCAAATATGGATAAAGTGGTCAAAGCACAAAGAGCAATGGAACGTCAAATGCTAAATATAAAATTATCAGACCGAAAAAGGAAACAATGGATAAGACAGAAAACCAAAGTATAATGGACGTAGCAGAACACGTAGCCTCACTCAAATGGAGATTTTGCGGCCACACTATGAGGCAGACTGATAACAGATGGAATAAAAAAATACAGCTCTGGAGACCATGGGAAGCTAAGCGAGGTAGAGGACGACCTCAGCTCAGATGGGCAGACGATATCAAGCGATCAGCAGGACTGGGATGGAGAAGGAGCACACAGGACGGGGAAAACTGGAAACGAATGGGGGAGGCCTTTGTCCAACATTGGACGAATGAGGGCTAGAAAGAAGAAGAAGAAGGGTATAGTGCGAATTTTTTCAGGTACAGAATTGAAAATTTTTGGAGCATTATAAAAAAACTTCTTCAGCAGTGATTTTGTTATTTGCGGTGTTATGTAGTTGTTTCTTTGTCTAGTGTTGTAGTTATGTGTTAGTAAGTTTGACGAGTTTTTTGTTGTATAGTACCTTATGTTAACATTGTAGTAATAGAGTTGTCCAAGGTCGAGTACCTCTGATTCTTGAAAGAGTAAATCACTTGAATATCTTGAGTTTTTACCTAGAATAATTTTTAGGAATCGTCGTTGTAGAACTTCAAGGGGTACTCGGATGTGGGTTTTCAATAATAATAAACCGTATCTAGAGTGACTTTCAACGAGTGCATGATATAGTGTGAGCAGCTGGTGAACCGGAAGGATTTTTTTCATGTATTTTAGTTTATAAAGGATACATTGTAGTTTTTTGGTAACGTAGTTGATGTGTATGTCCCATTTCATGTGGCAGTCTATTTCGACTCCCAAGTATTTTATGTTACTTTCGGTTGTAATTGTAAGGTTGTTTTTACCATCGAATATATTAAGCTGAGTAAAGTGAGGAAGATTTGTTTTATTACAACTGATAGGTAGGAAGTTGCTTTTTGAAAGTTTATAGTCAGCAACGTGCTTTCAAGCCATTTTTTAATGATAATAAAGTCTGTTTCTAGTGATTCCTTTACTTCTGTCCAGGTATCTGCTTCGTAGAAAATCGCGGTATCGTCTGCGAATCCGATAATGCTGCCCCTGCTATTTACAGAGAACAATCCATTTAGGTAGATATTGAAAAGTAAGTGTCGGAGGGCCCTAACGCAAAGTTTTATTGGGTCAATTTGTATGGTCAAATTTATCGGTCCAATTCATCTGTACGTATGTGTTGTTTAGAATGATAATTTTGTCAAATTTTAACAATTTATCTGTGATCGGTGATCTTTAGAAATGTTTAGTGGTATTCGAGAATTTGATACAACGGAATATATACAAATAGTAATGACAGAGAATTAACAAAATACAGCATTTTCCAACTCAAATAGAAATATCAATTTGCAACATGTGATATTGCACTAAGAAATCTATCTATCAAGAAAGGTGCTGTCATCAGGATCCCCAAACGGATTAGTATTGTCGATTGTTATGGGACATAATAAAGTTTATGATACAACCGAATGAATACAACTAGTAATGACAAAGAATTTCAAAATACAAAATTTCCCAAATCGATAGCCGAACTTGAGAAATATCTGTTTGCAACATGTGATATTGCACAAAGAAACTCATGTATCAAGTTTCCCAAACGGCATGAAAGCATTGTAGGTTCTAATGGGACGTAATAAAGTTTATGGATGGATATAGTACCAAACGAATCGTCCAGTTTATGTCCAACAATAAATAAATTACAACATTCAACAGTACTGGTGACCTCTGTATTATCTGTCTAATTTTGAAGATCGGCCGAAAAATTGCTTAAATTATCCGATAAATTGTTCCGTGCATATACACCTAATACTTCCTGTGAAATTATTATATGCTATGAATCTCAATGCTGAGAGACTTGCTACCGATGGGCTTCAAATATCAGGAGTTCAGTATGAGAGTAAAATTGATACTCATCGCTATGAATTCACTTTCAATTTTTGATAATTTATTATATTCCAATAGTAAGAGTTTGTTTGAATACATTCATATATTCCATTACTCAATAACAGAATAAATATAAAGCACCCAAAATCTATTTAAAGGTACAGATCTGATATTTTTGTCACACCAGTCTAATTGAAAAATTAAATAAACAATAATTCAAACATGCTCTTCCACGCCTGTAACATACTTCAAGGTTCAATCATTACAAATTCTTCACATAGTCAAATTAATAATGAGAAAAGAATATTTTTGTGACTTTCATCTATACAAAATTTTCTCTAATAGTAAATGAAACATTGGTATCTGTTTTTTCAATCGAAAATACCAATGCTTGATGAAAATACTACTTATAACGAAACTTCAGTCATTTGTTAATAATATACATATATATATATATATATATATATATATATATATATATATATATATATATATATATAAGGCAAAGAGAAAGGACACCACCACCAGAGAGACCCAGTGCCATACAGCGCCATAATGAAAACGCACAAGTTATCGTTCCTGGTACAACACAAGGACAAATGACAAATGAAAGAATGCCATCCCCTTTAGAAGAAATAAACTTGAATTTACAAAATTCAGAGACTTCAGAAACTAATATTGTAAGAGTAGAAGATTTTAATCCATTGCCATCTTATAGTGGAATATCACAATCTAACAAGATTAGAACCAAGACAGGATTCGAGATATGTGATTACCTGTACACCTCATAAAGATTGAGCTTGAGGAAAGCCTAAGAGAACAGGAAAGAAAAAAAAAGCATTAACAGGAAAGAGACCAAAACCAACCTTAAATATTAAATTGAAAAATGCCACCAAGAAAGTTCAGAAAGAAATTCAAAAAGAATTAAAGAATAAACCTAAGCCACAATCAAAAAAACAATATTCCGAATCCTCTTCAGATTCGGAAGATGAGCCAGTACTTGATGATGATTCGGATTTAGATGCTGATGATGCAGATATAGAATGCATATTTTGTGGTCATTTATACTCACCTCATACCCAGGGCGCAAAATGGATACGTTGTATGAAATGCTATAAATGGACTCATGAAGATTGTGCTAATTCCGAACAAAAGAAAACTTATGTTTGTGACTTTTGTTTAGATATTTGAAAAAATACATAGAATACAAAATGGCTCCTAATTTCGGACATACTGTCCGAAATTAGGAGCCAAATTTTTTTTAGTAGAAAATTGAGCCAAAATGATAAGATTTTATTTTTGTAAAAATTAAAAGTAATTAAAAGCCCAGATCTAAGCAAATGTTTGGTAACAACCCTAAGTATCAGCCCATATACAAGAAATTTTTTTAAAGAATATATTATCAAATATAGGCATTTTTTTCAAAATGGTATCCGAAATTAGGCGACTTTCCTCTATATATATATATATATATATATATATATATATATATATATATATATATATATATATATATATATATATATATATATATATATATATATATATATATATATATATATATATATATATATATATTTATATATATATATATATATATATATATATATATATATATATAATATATATATATATATATATATATATATATATATATATATATATATATATATATACAGGGTGCCCCACGACGATTAAGACAGGGAATATCCCGGAACACGAGAAAATTATGATTTTGGGGTTGTAAATTAATGCAATTGTTGTTGTTGTTTTTGATATTATGTTACTGAATTAGCTTTTTGTTGTCGATTACGTGACAAAATGGAACGACCTGTATATTTTGGCATTTCTATGTTCCTTTCGAGAAAATCATTCTATCAAACTATCACACTTGTGGTCTAAATGGATTAATTTGAGAACTATAGTTCACTATCCTTTGTCCCACGACGATTATGACAAACGTCTGAAACGAGCAATTGCCAAGGATTTCAAAGTTTTTTGACTACGCTTCTCAATGAAATGAATAATTTTTATAATGTTGCCTTATTTACATTTACATCACGAAACATATAGGACTGTCCAAATATGTATGCAGCTGACCCTTAACTTAAATAATTTAGCAATTGCTCGTTTTAGACGTTTGTCATCATAATTGTCGTGGGATAAAGGATAGTGAAGTACCTGTAGTACTGCTCCAATTGCTTTTATTTACAACCTCTACACTCTCGGATGCCGATATATTTATATATATATATATATATATATATATATATATATATATATGTATATATTTATATCTATCTATAACTGAGATTGGATTCTTGCACATTACTTGATGAAACATACATCATAAAGAATAAAGTTTAAACTTTAAAATGAAACACACTTGGCTTAAGTTTTACTATATAAAAATATTTAGATACTGTATTTAGCAGTAAAGGATAGTCGACATGTTTCGAGATATGTCTTGATAATGAGTTCATAACTCGAAACATGTCGACTATCCT
The DNA here is from genome assembly GCA_030704885.1 of Cynegetis impunctata. Classification (NCBI taxonomy): domain Eukaryota; kingdom Metazoa; phylum Arthropoda; class Insecta; order Coleoptera; family Coccinellidae; genus Cynegetis; species Cynegetis impunctata. The sequence continues at coordinate 412,542 of JARQZK010003639.1, forward strand.
TTACTGCTAAATACAGCACCTATCTGAATATTATATATATATATATATATATATATATATATATATATATTTATATAGGTATATATAAATATATATATATATATATATATATATATATATGTATATATATATATATATATATATATATATATATATATATATATATATATATATATATATATATATATTGATAATTCCAGCGTGAAAATATTGGAACGGGAGAATAGCTATTGAAGTTATTCCTTGAAATATGGCACATTAATAAAAAATAAAGTACTATCACTAATAAGTTTGACACGCAACAATTGAGCAATATTTACTGCAACATTCTAAATTTGGTGTAGATGTAACATCGTCTTAATAATTGAATGCATTCGAGATGTAGTGGATGGCCGCATGATCGGTCGATCTGCCTCACTTTCCTGCTTTGTGTGGTCTCTTTTGTATATTTGTTGAATTAGGTTCATGGCTAGTGGGTAGCTTTAGGTTATGCAAATTTTCATTAGATTATTTGTCATTGATTGTAGTTTGGTAAGTTCGTCTATTATTTTTTATTCTTTAGCTTCCTCCTGAATTCATCAAAAAGTTGACGAAAGGTAGAGAATTTGAACACAAATTAGTTGATTTTCGTTCAGCGCTTCCCGAGAAGAAAATATATATATAGGTATATATATATATATATATATATATATATATATATATATATATATATATATATATATATATCTATATATATATTTTTTTTTCTCGGGAAGCGCTGAATGAAAATCAACTAATTTGTGTTCAAATTCTATACCTTTCGTCAGTTTTTTGATGAATTCAGCGCTGAACAAAAATCAACTAATTTGTGTTCAAATTCTCTACCTTTCGTCAACTTTTTGATCAATTCCGGAGAAAGCTAAAGAATAAAAAATAGTAGACGAAATTACCAAACTACAATCAATGACAAATATTATATATATAAATATATATATATATATATATATACAGATATTATATATATATATATATATATATATATATATATATATATATATATATATATATATATATATATATAATATATTGTCAACACCTTGTACCTAATAATTTTCATTTGGACAATCTAACCATGGAGTTATTGATCGTGCCAGGGATGATCTTAGCAAAATGGAAAAGCAATAAGTAAAGTTGAATTGCAGGAAGAGAGGACCAACCCTCCATCAAGTTGAAGGTTATATAGTCCTTCAAAGCCTCAGGCAGTAGCAGGCTTCCACATTTAATATTTCAGCGTATTCTCTACACTCTCTTCAAACAGACTCACAATATTGGAATATTCCAATCTCACCAGATTTTATCCCTCCCCTTTCTTTCATATGCTTCATCGACAACATTCATATATTTTTGTATCTATCCATCACCTGAATATCAGGAGCTACGATGAACACGAGTAACAACTTAATATTTTAGTTTCAAACTAATTTCAGTTTTCGAAATTCATAAAGTTTCCGAGATATTATTACTGAAATCTATTGTCAATTTTCGAGCATCGAAGGAAGGACAAATATTTTTCATGCTAGTTATATGGTATATTTCATTCAAGATATATTTTTCTATGCATTTGAGATGATATAAGTTTTCAAAAATTGAATTATTCCGATATATGAAACCTTGTAATATACAGTTCTATATTTATACTAAACAAACCCCAACTGGAAACTTACTTTATTCCACATTATTAAAAAAACATGTGAGCAGCAGAGATACGTCACTAAGATCGTATTTTTCCCGATAAGTGCATCTCGTCGAAATTTGATTCGAACGGAATAAATTATGGTTTAAAAAATTTGACTATAATTTATTTTATTGAAAATCAAAATTTGGGAATTGCATCGTGTATTGATAGCGAAGCAGGTCGAGATGTGATTCGAACGGAATAGTAGAGCAGTTAGGGAAAAGAGTTGAAAACCTACTGAGGCTCGTATTTCAACATGAATTCCTTCCAGGTATCAAATTTCAACCCTATAATTTAATCTGCAGAAGCTGTGAAGTTGAGCAAATTATCAAAATCCACAAGAAAACAATAAATATATAAGTGAAAATGTAATAAGAACCAAAATTTCGATACATTCGTTCTGCCTCGAAAAAAAACCCAGATACCAAGTTTCAGATCATTTGGTTTCATGAAAACCGGTGGAAATTCCAATATGTTCCAAGAATAATATATATAGGGATATATATATATATATATATATATATATATATATATATATATATATATATATATATATATATATATATATATATATATATATATATATATATATATATATATATATATATATATATATATATATATATATATATATATATAGAAAAAAAGTTCCGAAAATCGTGGTTCAGGTGGTGTAAAACGCATAAAAAACTACTACCTCACCTGACTGTTGACTTTGGATACACTGCAATAGTCTATTATTATCGGAAAAATACGGCTGAAAAAATTATGCAAGTAAATAATTCATCATTTCTAATAAAACTAAAAGAGCTTTTTCACACAATACTTTCAGTTTGATTTGTATATGTAGCTTCTGCGATTAAATCGATTTATCGAATGTCATAGATACAAATCATATATAAGTAACTATTCTTGTTCATACCAATCTTCTCATTCTATGAGTTTGATAAAGACTTTATATTGAGAATTTAATTATGAATACAATGGAAGAGCCGGATTTTTCATTTCATTTTCTTTGTAAAATTTATTTCACATGTCGTTAACTACTTCAATATATTTAAAAAAAAATTGAGGATTTTTTATATCCAATAATAAAAAACACAAAGAAAATGTCTTTGTCGCTACTAAATGTTATTTTAAAAATCTCAAGATTATGCAGGAAATTTCTTCTTGGATAAGAATGTCTACTGCTTTTTAATCATCTGGTATAATGAATTAGGAATGAAAACATGAAAAAAAGCTCAATATTTGCAGGCAGGTATACGAATTCAGAGTTGAGTGGTTGACACGAATATCATATTTTATCCTATGACGTCAGCTGATGATTCTACTGTAGGGGGTATTGATCGTAACCAGAATACCAAAAACTATACAAGTTGACTTCTGTTTTATTTCATCTGGTAAAATTTTTGTCATGATTTCGTCATCGAAGATAGAAAGCACGTCAGTTGTCAAATCTAACAGGTTTATTAATGAGTAGTGAATAATGAAGTAGATACACTAATATTATCCACAATCAGCTCGCTTAGAAATTAATTTGGCAATCAATTATTTGGAAAATTAATCTTGGTAAATGATAAATTTGTAAATTAGCTCGAACTATAGAGGTTAGTCTAATCAAACAAATATAATAATTGCAAGATTTAGCTACTAATTAGACTAATTGTTTAATCAACTTAGTAATCAGGTATTATTATCTCAATACGATGAATTTGACCAAAATCTCTGTTTATTGGATAAACCTGACAATGATTTAATTTTATTGCGTTATTACTTTGTTTATTTTTTTTCCAATTGAGTGTACCTATATTAATTATTCGAACAATATTTAGTAACCTGATTAATAGGAATATGTAATCTTCGTTTTCATGATAATTTTGCAATTAGATTTGTATGATAGCTTTAGGAATGAAGTTACTTATCGCATTTTATACTCCAGATACTTGGTGAATGGAAGATAGACCTAAAACTATTCCCGCCACGATCATCTCGAGCCGTGCTAGTCGCAACACTCTCAAAGTATTTTATTCATTTAATTACCTACTCTCATTGGTTTTTGTTATTATATTGATAAATAATGAATTGTGTATTTATATTGTTTATTAAGTCGGATAAATACCCAGTGTTTGTAAATTTTCGTAAAATACTATATAAATATAAGAATACGAGTATAATATCAATGTATTTTTGTTTATGATTTTTAGTTTATTATAACTTTTATAAATAATATACTATCTTTCCATATAATAATAATCAGGAATTGTAATGAAAAGTTAAAACGAACAATGTTTTTGCATTTTCAATTTTTGTGCATCCTAAATTTAGCGTTTTCTACATCAACATTAATGACAAAAACTCAGAGCTACTACAACAATTTCCTCTGAATGAATTATGTTCGAGAATTGATAACGATCTTGCAAAATCTACAAAAGCATACAATATCACTATAAATGCAGTTTGTTCGAGACAGATAAAATTTAATCGTAAAAATACCAATGTGCTTACTTTAGTTACAACAAACGAATTATTACTAAGATTGAATGTAACTACTAATTGAGTTGCAAATTATTTCATAGATTTCAATAATTATAAAGAATAAAGTTGAAAGTTTAAAATAAAACACACTTTGCTTAAGTTTCACTATATACAAATATTCAGATAATGTATTTACAGTAAAGGATAGTCGACATGTTTCGAGTTATGAACTATTATCAAGACATTAACAGTCTTGATAATGAGTTCATAAGTCGAAACATGTCGACTATCCTTTACTGCTAAATACAATATCTAAATATTTTTATATAGTGAAACTTAAGCCAAGTATGTTTTATTTTAAAATTTAAACTTAATTCTTTATGATGTTTCATCAAGTGATGTGCGAGAACTCAATCTCAGTAATTAATTATAAATAAATTTATTAACATTTTTTCGTTCATTTTGTTTTTCACTTCATTACATTCAAACTTGATATAGAATATATAGTGAAAGAAACATCGTTCCAACTAGATGTCTCAAGACGCCTCTCGTCTTTTTTCTATATAGGTATGTCTGTTCAGCTCATTCGTAGGTTTTATTGAGGAATAGCTCAATCACAAGGTTAGATCATATCACGAATTTCACAATTTGCTTTTAAAATTTAAAAAACAAAGTTGTCGTAATATATTCTTATGTAGATACACTATTTTAGACAAACTACATAGATGTATACATAAATATATGAATGTTGTGATTTATTGCTTATATATTTCAGCCTATAACGAGAAGTTGTGTTTATTAGCACATTTCCTCAGAATATCTGCGTATTGATTTTCAACTGTAAGTATGTAGCCTTCATTCGATTAGTTTGTTAGTTTAATTACATCAGTATAACACTAACAATTTGCTTCGATACTATTGTGTTATACTCAAATTTGAGGGAAAATACTTGTACTTTTGGGCAGATACTATAAATTTGTTAATTCTATTCTGAGTAAAACTGAACATATAGGACCTATTGTATGAAATCTTTTTGGCTTTTTCTTTTGAAGAAAATAATCGCACATAAACTCCGAAATGTACATATCTGCAAGAGGAATCTCGAAGGAATAATAATAAAATATCTTGAAGTAGTGAACTGATACTATATGCTCGTTGACCATTATAAAAATATTATGAAATTAAATTTACTTCCATACAAAAAATTGATCCTCGTGGATCCATCTATATTAAGATCAATATTCTTGGTACAACGCACAAAGAAAACAACTATATTAGGCTAGTCGTATCATTTATCAACAGTCTGGTTCATAACTTGCAAAACATCTAATATATATAATCAGGAAAATTCCCAAGTAAACTATAATGATAAATAACATGGAGCTTGCTAAAAAACTAAAATTATTATCTCTTCCTCTTCGTGCAAAGCTAATCTAATCTCATGAGATATTGAAAAATATCTTCTAACTTTCCAGAAAATAAGTGAATTCCGTTTATCGATACAAGCTTGGATAAGTTCACACATATATGTAGTGAATAAATAAATAATATTATATCTCGGAATATGCATTCGACCAAACTTTTTTCAGTTCAATAGAAGAATATACTGCGAAAAATGAAGACGTTCATTGAGATTTTTTATGAATCTTTTACTTACCGTTCAGATTTTCAGCTATAAAATAAACGCGTAAGCATCAGCAGAGCTCCGTCAATAAGATCGTATTTTTCGCGCGAAGTGCATCGCGTCGATATGCGATTCAAACGAAATGAATAATGATTTGAAGAGACCACGCTTTAATAGCTAACCGAAATAAAAATTTGAAAACAATTTATTTTATTGAAAAAGCAGAATTCGTAAAGTACTGAAGAACCACGCTTCAATATCAAAGCATGATAAAATTAGAAAATAATTTATTTTATTAAAAAAAATATGCAATTTTGCTCTGCCTCGAGAAAAATTCCAGATAACCAACTTCAGGCGCATTTGGTTTGATGGAAGTCGCTGATGATGCCAGTACCGGAAAAAATATATAAATGAAAACACAAATATCTACATAAAAATGGCAGCAGTTGGAAAAATGTACCCAAATTTTGAAAGTTTTGTTCTGTCTCAAAAACAACCCCAACATCAAAAAAATTTCGAAAATCGTCTAGGAGTTCTGTAACGGATGTAAAAACTTTTCCTGCACCTTCGATACAGTGCAATAGTCTTTCTGCGTTCCTGGAAAGTCATGGACATTCTCTGTCTCCATCAAAATCAGTAATGTGTTCATTCTCTAATAAACGAATCGAGATTCCAGAAAGAATATTAATTGGTAATTATTCCTTTCACCATAAATCATGTGTAAAATTTTCAGGTATTCATTTAGATAGGAAAATATATTGAAAAGAACATATTTCTCATATAAAAAACAAAACAGAAAAAAGGTTATAAGTCTTAAGATATATATGTAAAAAACTTTGGGGAGCAGATTAGAATATTTTTTTGATTGATTGACCTTTTTTATTGAAGTTATTATTGACTATGGCAGCATATTTTATGATTGTATCTAATAGTGTCCTCAGTGGTTAAGACGTTTTGCTGAGAAAAACTTTGAAAATATCTTTAGGACTGTTAAAACGTACCTCTAACTCTATTGTATTATCTGAATCAGCAAAAACTCCCTTAGGGCCGGTTTTATAAACACAGTATAACTATGGAATAAGGATATACCAGGTATAGTATAGGTAAGTCACAATATAAACATAAAATCTGTTTTATAACCAGATAATTTTGGTATAAGCAGTGGAATAAACTTATCTGGGCTTTGGAGTAGAGAATAATTTGTTATACTTCGGTTATCGTTTCTATTTATTTCCCTTTTTGAGGTTAGAATAATTTAAATAATTTATCAACCCGTTATATCATTCATGATGAACGGAAATATTGATTTGGACATTTTTGAATCGTCTTCTGATGAAGAAATTTTGTCTCAGCCAAGGTTCAGCAGTCCTAGAAAATTTCGAGTACGGTAATTTCTGTCCATTTATGAAGAATATAATTTGGTATTTGTTCCGATTTAATAAAAATAGAATCTGATGAAATTCTCTAATATGTTTATTATTGTTTCAGTACAAACTACTTTGAAGAGTTTAATGATGTCGGGTTTTTTCAAAGATTTCGATTGCGAAAACCCACATGTCGGAGGCTTTTAGAAATAATAGGAAATAGTATTGTTTCTGGAACGAATAGGAATCATCCCATTTCTCCAGCAACCAAATTGCTAAACAATATGCGTAGAACAGATATGTACTAAGAATATGAATTAACAATAAACAACTTCAGATTAATTGATTTTTATTTTTTATTACAATTCCATGAATTTTGTAATTGAGCGTTTGAAATTAATTTATTAATAATTATTAGTTCTATCTAACAATACCTTTTAATTTCTGAGGCACTGAAATTCGAGCATCGTTGGCGCTTTTCATTCATCTCGGACATGATTTATACAATAAATTATAAACACTGATGTTCACAAACAAAACAAAAGTTAATTAAAAACGTCAAATGCAGATGAATTAGGCGCCTAATGAATGACAGTGACACATGCGCAGATCGTTATTGTTCTACCAACCTAATAATTTTCACTGAAAACCTATGGACAGCTATCCCTGGTATAAAATATCTGTTAGATTGCTTGTAAAACACTTTATCTTTATTCCTTAGATATACTGTGGTTTATAATATTTATTCTACGAATACTTATTCTCCTGTTTTACCAGTCTTTATAAAACCGGGCCTTAGAGATTCGTCGGGAGATACTTCATTTAAGTTTCTAATGAAAATAAAGTCAATGTCAATCAATTTAATAAGGAAACTTTATAAATAGTTTTTATCCACACTAACGAATAAATATTGTATAGTTAAAAAAGATCAATAAATAAAAAAAACATTTTACTGGTAATTATTATAAAAATATCTATGAATTAATTATCAACTTTAATTGCATTTGAAATTAGTGATTATTAGCTTGTGGCAACAAAATTAGGACATATAGACATGTATGCGATTCAAGTTATCGAAAAATCGCTAAGGGAGGCAGAGGGGGCTCGTAACAATTTTTTGAAGAAAGATATTTAATTATGAGTTTAGAAATTCATAAAGACTTCTTGTAATGTGGAGTGACATTTTGAATTTTCAAATCAAAATACCTGCCCACAGGTGATCCTTATTTCGATCATTTGGTAATCTACTTCAACCCACATAATTCTACTGTTATTTTCTGTATTTATTCCAATTTGAGTCAGTTTATTATATTCATAACAAAATATTTTTTGTTAATTTTTACTAAATTTAATTTTCCTATATCTTCATAATTATCATCTAGCTTATGGTAGATAATTAATCAAAATAAATGTGTTTCCATGGTTGTAATTTATTGTATAATCATAATTAGCTAAACTGTAAAATTACGAAGTTAACGGATTTGCTGACTCTCAAAATGACACTGCAATATTCAATTGAAAATCAATATATTTGACATGTTAAGATTTCTGATCAGACAGTGATAAGTCTCCAAACTGATCAAATTAACATGATTTACTTTTCTTATAGCTATCAAATTTTAAATCGAATTAAATCTGAACTTGAGCAATAACCCAAACATAACCTCAACAATTTAACGATTGTTATCAAACAATTCGAAATCAATTTTATTTTATACATCCAATTGTTGAAACAGATATGAGTAAATCCTCGTGTCGTGTATTCAAGCACACTCAAAAAAGTTGATATAGAATTAGGATAAACGGAATATCGGACATACTAGCCCACTTCCGGTTAATCAGAGTGATGAAATAACGAGAGTATTCGTTCGTATAGCCCGGAACACTTTCCAGAATGCACAAAGGTTTATTAAAAATGCGTTTAGCGCTGGAGGCTTATTGATCGAACAGTTTATATTATGAATTTTACTGCTTTAACAAGCATGCCGCGGGTAGGGATTTTCAAATCCGGAATAAAGAACACATTGTTCAAAATGATGTTGACTTTTAGTTTTTGGTTAACACTGAAACTGTGACGAAATTGAGTTATTCTAGAATATTTCAGAATTATTGAATGTAAAAGGGACTGAAATACAACTTTATAACCGATGGATTAATTAAACTTTCTGGATTGTAGTTTTTAGGTTTGTATATTGTAATGGGCAATAAACGCTTGGTATGCACTATCAAGCATTATTTTGCTTTTTCTAACTAGGTACAACTTTAGTCGTATTTTTCCCGTAAATAATAGACCACTGTAGGAAGTCAACATTGTAGAGCTACTGGAGAATGATTTTCCAGATTTTTTTTTATTTCTTATATACATATATGTATATATATATCTATATATATATATATATATATATATATATATATATATATATATATATATATATGATATATATATATATATATATATATATATATATATATATATATATATATATATATATATATATATATATATATATATATATATATATATATATATATATATATATATATATACATATTATATATATATATATATATCATATATATATATACATATATATATATATATATATATATATATATATATATATATATATATATATATATATATATATGTATATATATATATGATATATATATATATATATATATATTTATATATAATATGTATATATATATATATATATATATATATATATATATATATATATGTATATATATATATATATATATATATATATATATATATATATATATATATATATATATATATATATATATATATATATATATATATGTTCAGAAAGATTTCCGCGGTCGGAAGTATTTGAAAAACTTGGTTCACGGAATGAACCGCGTAAAAGATTTGAAAAAATCTCGACGTTTCGGCTCCTTCTGCGAAGCCATCTTCAGGAGAATTAGAAGGGAAATAATTCAGACTCGTGGCCTCAATCTGCCTACTCCACGAATCGAATTTAGGAGGAATCGGAAACAATACGATTGCGTGGTCTCAACCTGCCTACTCCACTAACCGTATTGCTTCCTGTCAACTCTGAAGTCTCAATCTGCCTACTCTTCAGAGTCAACTGACGGGCCGATCGTCGCGTGGCCGTATATATAGGGGAGGGGGTGGGTACTCACGCTCATCAGTGCGGGATGCACTCTGATTGGGCGTTACATGGCGACCACTGAGAAGTGGTTTCCATGCTGATGGGAGTCTGTGACTGTCATCTCTGGTGTTCAAACAATTTGGACGTTTTTCTATTTCTACAGCTTCACGGATAATTCGGGATTTGAAAGATCGGACGGGAGCAATAGTTCTTGTATTGGGGAAATCGATAATGTGGCCTGTTTGGGTGTGATGTTGGGAAAGGGCGTTGGCGATATCTGAGTGTCTTACCGAAAGTGAATGTTCCTTGACACGGACCTGAATTCGTCGGTTCGTTTGTCCTATATAGGACATTATTTCCCTTTTGTTTGTCCTATATAGGACATTATTTCCCTTCTAATTCTCCTGAAGATGGCTTCGCAAAAGGAGCCGAAACGTCGAGATTTTTCAAATCTTTTACGCGGTTCATTCCGTGAACCAAGTTTTTCATATATATATATATATATATATATATATATATATATATATATATATATATATATAATAATTTACTTTTTTTTCATCAAACCCAAAGAGCTTTGGCATCCGGGGTTGTCTACAAGGCAGTATAAATGCAGGCATTGATTTTTGCACCTCAAACACCATCAATTTAATTTATAGGGTTGCAATTGTGTACGGAAATTGGGTTGATATTGATAGGTGCATTTTGAAAGCATGAACTTTTTTAGTCAGCTTGAGTAAGAAATTCATTTTTTCGTTATTTTTGAGAATTCGCCCACTTCCACTTTAATCAATGCACATACCAATTGTCAGCCAGTTGAAGCTATGGAGGTAGATAAAAATTCAAACGATGAACAAACGAGAAATCCCTACATAAAAAGGCGGCGGTTTCGAAAAATAGTTGAAACTAGAATCACAAAAAAATAAAATATCAAAATAAAAATGGCGACAATTAGGAAAAAAAATCTGTTCAGAAAAAAGTACTTTCTTAATATCAACATATTCCAGAAGAAATATTCATCCCTCTCACTCAATATAGTAGTTATAGGTTTTTAGTGAGCAAAAATCATCCCGCCGGTTTTTCAACTCCATGGTCCCTCCAAAAAATCCTAGAAATCTGAATTTCAGATAGTTCTCCATAACTAAGTTCCACTTCTCCTACTACTGTTATTAAAAATTTCCTATTTTGCACGTCCTTGCCACTCTCTTGTCCAAAGTTTGAAATTGCCAAAATTTGAACTAAATTTGCACAAATTTTAATAGTTTCATTCTTCCTCAGGAGCAACCTCATATACTGAATTTCAGCGTTAATTATTCGGGTTGACGGGTGCCGCTGAAGATGCCAATAGATACCGGAACAAATAAATAAAATAACATATATATATATATATATATATATATATATATATATATATATATTTATATATATACACACATATATCTATATAAATATATATATATATATATATATATATATATATATATATATATATATATATATATATATATCTAGACTGAAAAAAAATTCGAAAACTCTAGTAAGTTTTTATTATAGTAAATATAATAAATTTAATTTTCGAATATGTTCACAATAATCACCTATGATATAATAGAAAATTCATCACTTCAATATTCATTATCATTTGTTATCGAAATATGGGAACAATGCACCTTAATGAATCATTATTCATCTTCAAGATATCAATTACAATCAGTAGTATATGATAGATTGAATGAAAATAAGTTATAATAATCAACAATTTGTGTAATGAAATCTATTTTAATCAAATACCTCATAACCATTTTCATCTATTCTATGGACCTACGATATAGAATGAAAATCAATATCATAGCAAGATGGATGGTGCTATAAAAGTATCTAAGTTAAATATTCCACTAAAATCTTTATATTTATCTGAAATATCGTACCTACATTGTCTATTTCCGAATACGGTTCACTAACTCGATAGAATCCTTTTCAACACAAAATATTGATTTAAACATTAATATTTAGAATAAAACACACTTGGCTTATGTTTCACTATATAAAAATATTTAGATACGGTATTTAGCAGTAAAGAATAGTCCACATGTTTCGAGTTATGAACTCATTATCAAAACTCTCCTGTAGTAAGTTTACTGCTGAATACAGTATCTGAATATTTTTATATAGTGAAACATAATCTTCTTTATGATGTTTCACCAAGTGATGTGCGAGAATTCAATCTCAGTCATTAATATTTAGAATAAAACACACTTGGCTTATGTTTCACTATATAAAAATATTTAGATACGGTATTTAGCAGTAAAGAATAGTCCACATGTTTCGAGTTATGAACTCATTATCAAAACTCTCCTGTAGTAAGTTTACTGCTGAATACAGTATCTGAATATTTTTATATAGTGAAACATAATCTTCTTTATGATGTTTCACCAAGTGATGTGCGAGAATTCAATCTCAGTCATTAATATTTAGAATAAAACACACTTGGCTTATGTTTCACTATATAAAAATATTTAGATACGGTATTTAGCAGTAAAGAATAGTCGAAATGTTTCGAGTTATGAACTCATTATCAAGACTCTTCTTTAGTGAGTTTACTGCCGAATACAGTATCTAAATATTTTTATATAGTGAAACATAATCTTCTTTATGATGTTTCACCAAGTGATGTGCGAGAATTCAATCTCAGTCATTAATATTTAGAATAAAACACACTTGGCTTATGTTTCACTATATAAAAATATTTAGATACGGTATTTAGCAGTAAAGAATAGTCCACATGTTTCGAGTTATGAACTCATTATCAAAACTCTCCTGTAGTAAGTTTACTGCTGAATACAGTATCTGAATATTTTTATATAGTGAAACATAATCTTCTTTATGATGTTTCACCAAGTGATGTGCGAGAATTCAATCTCAGTCATTAATATTTCACAAAAAGAGTATTCACAACATACTTGCTAGCATAAGCTGTCCATTCAAAACGAATTTGACTAAAAAACTGATTTGAAAATTAGAAATGAACTAGTAACGTTCCAATATAGTTGGCTATATGAGTTCCAACACCGACAATTACACACTTCTTTTTACCGCAATAGTGAAAGATAAAACATGGCAATTTACTCCAACCTAAGAACAATAGGTACTGCTGTTTCTATCTCATAGATCTCATCAACACTGCGCACTTGGAATGGATTAAATCACCAAATCGCCTCGTAGGTGCTACTTCAATAATTCAAACAATTATAATTGAATCAAAAACACTTTGCTTAATAATTCACTATATACACAATTAAGTGAGGAAAAAGGCAATCAATGTGGTCGTTCACAATAGGAAATTTCTCTAATGAGCAGCAAGTTTTCCAATAAATAAAATCGGATGCCTCTCCTGCCTGAATAAAGCAATTGCGCCATATTCAAATTTATGAACTGATTGAAATTAATGCAATGATGCTTCTTGCGGTAATTCAGTGTCTTCACAGACCACAGTCCACTTACCTGTCATTGAATATGAATATTACGGTTTCCATTACCATCTAAAGTCAGCAGAATTGAAAATTTGACATAACACCGAATGGCACGTAATTAGCCAATTCAGCCGCAGCCGGAATCCACCAAAGATAGCACAACTAGTTTCTTCATTAATTTTGTTTTTAATATAATAGGTAAAATAAAGTAGAACCAGGGTTGAAGAAGGTTACGAGACCTTCTAGCTTCCCACAATTGTATATTGCTTGAGCAATATTATATTCCCTCAAAATAAGTATAAATATATTATTCATTCATAAATTTTCAGATGATACGGCGATATAGACCACGGTGAGGACGTCGGCACCATGCAACCCCATGGTACAGAGCCATCTGGACAGGATCAGTACGTGGCAAACTAATGGAGAATAACTCCAAACCCAAATAAAACCCAAATTATTCTTTTTCATCATCCAAACAATCAAAACAAGAACGAAGTCCGTCTAATGTTATGGAGTGAAAAATTCCAGCTGTAGGAAAACGTTGTTTACTTGGGAATAACATTTAGTCAGTGAAATAATTGCTAGTCCGATATTCAAAATTTACTCAAGAAATTTCGAAATAGAACTTACCTTCTATATGCTATCGGACGCAGTATTCGAGGATGTAATGCTGAACCTCTGCTACAAACATACAAAATTTTCATTCGTCCAGTAATACCATATTGATTGTTGCTCTATTCAACTGTATCCAAGATATATGTCGAACAGTCGAAGAGCTGCAAAAGAGCAATCTGTCACAGTATTTTCAGACTAGACCGGCATTATCCGTCACATTCAGTTCATGAACATGTCATAATTCCACCTATTTTCGATGGAAATATACAGGCTCGCAACCTACTTTGCACGGTTCCAACCTGGAGGTCCGAATGAAGCTGAAGACACCGTCGACAACAGGTCCTCTACAGAAGGCCCAACATAAATTTCCTTTTTCTCAGACCTCAGATGAAGTCATCGACCACCTGGGGACATACCTCACCTAATCCGCTGCAGAAATACAAGTGCGCCTAGTGTCGAAAGTGCGCGACGTGTCGAAAGTGCGCGTAATGTCGAAAATGCGCGTAGTGTCGATAGTGTGCGAAATTAAAAATAATGTTCGAAAAAAGTGCGGGATGGAGCCAATGATGTCAATAACTGATAAATAACAATTTTAAATAAAATAGTTTAGTATGTACATTGTATATTGCGAGGGTAAGGTTTTCTTTGGTTTCCCTTACCATCTTATGTCAACTTAAAAGAAAGCTGACATTGGACTAAATGGCACGTAATTAGCTACAAAAAGTTGGCAACAGCCGCATCCCTCCAAATATATGGAATCAGGCTTTTTTTATTATAACTGTAAACTTGACGAAATAATTTTAAACTTAGTAGAGTCAGGGATGAAGAAGATGAAGAAGAAACTTTACAACTTTCCATAATGAAATTATTCAACCAATTTGAAAATGTATCCCCATAAAAATTAATAAAGGTATTTTGAATTGGATTGAATTGATTCATAGATTTAGCGATGCACTTCACTCGATGCAGAGTGTAATAAGTTCTGATGGAAATATATGAGATCACAATGGCCGTCTATTTTTTTTGGGTTGAATTCAATAGACGTAACGAAAGATTTTGAAATACTCTTCCTTAATGAGGGTACACATTTACTATTGACGAAAAAACCTTCATTTCGGTAATAAACTTAAGTTTAACGAAGTTTAAAGCCATTTTTCTTATATTATTTCAATAGCGCGCAAACAGCTCGCATGTGTAATGGCTTTGGTCTGACGTCACGCTTAGGTAAACATATCATTGTGTCTATGCGTAGCGAAGAAAGTAAACAAAACATCAAATTAATTCGTGTGATAAAAATGAATTCCAAAAATTGAGTGGTGTGCAGTACCGCAGTGTAAAAACACATCAATAAGAACACTCAACAAAGTATTTGTACATGTTCCAAACAAACAAAAAAAGAATATATATATATATATATATATATATATATATATATATATACATACATATATATATATATATATATATACCTATAAACATACATATATATATATATATATATATATATATATATATATATATATTCATTTTTCACTTGTATATTATATGTTCATTTCATCTTGGATACGGTTGCTATAAACACACACATTATGCCCTAGGCTATTACGCCCGCATTTGCGGGCATAATGGATCAAAAACGCCCGCTTATTGTACCAGGAGAAATGAAGCAAATTTCATTGATTAAATACTTCATAATCCTTGTCGTAAACGACTCTGGATTTCTCCGGCAATTAATTATTCGCATCTTTAGCTGCATTTTCTATGATATTCTTGGGTAAATTCATTTTCATTTCCATTATTTCTATAAGACTACACAAAGACAGCAGCAATGATATTCACTGAATATGATGACAAAAATATTGACAAACGTCAAAATATCAACAAATGACATGCCTACTATGAGAAGGAAAATGGATAGGAGCAATGAAACGATTTTAAAATCGCTTTTTCATAATAATATAATCATTTTTTCGTGAAAAATAAAATCTTGTATGCACCGCGTGCGTTACTAGATCCTTAGTAAGGACCTATATAACGCACTTGGTACATAAATAACTAATATATATTTGCTCTGGGAAAATCTTGCACTTTACTGTGAAAATGTTTCCTTCCCGTTTCAGTTGCACACAACTGATGACATCATCCCCATATGATTGTCTTGAAGACCTAAAATAATTGAAATTGATTAGAACAAATACATACACATTGACTTGGTGATTTATCAGATTTTAGGTGTTTTCTATGAGGAAAAATACTACTAGTACTAGTAGGTGCTTATTAGTTCCAGAAGAGTTGTTTTATCGGGTATTAACATGTTATTAACTCTAAAATAGCAACTTACAAGCTGTGAGGGAGCTAACCTCAAAAATAAACAATGGCAAGTTTATTGTAAAAATAACCTATGAAAGTGAAATAAACTCACATGAGTTCAAAACGGGTATAATTATATCTAAATTGGATGTATCTAGGGTAAAGATAAATAAAATTTACTTACAAGGAAGTTCTCACGTTTCTAAACTCAGACGAGCAAAATTTTTCATTTGTTGGGAGGAAATCGCCCAACATTAATACATCAATCCTGGGCAAATTTGAGCTATTTGCCTTAACAAAGGTTGGTTCCATTGATATAGTAGAGTGGAGTTGATAAACCACAGGTAAAATAATAAAAAATCAATCCAAATGCGTAATCAGTAGTATGCACAACAACAAAACACAGTGAATGAGAGTATTGACAGCGGAGTTTACCTAAGCGTGACGTCATGCGCTGTGATTGGTGTTTCAGTCAGAATGGCCGATTGCAGTATTTTAATGTTTTATTTTATTGAAAATCTTAATAATCTGAATTTTTCAAGTGAAACTAAAGCATTGTTTTAATTTTTTTTTTAATATGAATTTTCCCTTACTACCATTAAATCGACAATTTTTTGATACTGTTTATAGATTTTACCATTATTGTGCGACGAAGTGAAGAACTCTCGGTGTGGAACTCATGTATCCAGATCTCTTGATACATGATAATTTTCAATTGATATTAATATTTCACTCCACTCAAAACTCATTCCAAATATTATCTGGATTTTCTCATGGTAGTAATGTTGCACTTAATGATATCTACGGCACAGTGAATATCCAATCTATATAAAAAATTAACCTGACCGCAGATTACGTCAGCCAAAAGTAGTGTCTTGCGTGACATTTCGAAACAGTTAACCTGTGTATAATATGTAACCAGCCCTAAATAATTAATGAGTAATTTAACGAAATGTCGTGTTCTGAAAGCTTTGAAAAGGGGCCGGTTCTGGCAGGAAAAATTTAATTCATCATTCAACCTGCACATTCATCGCTTTTTGTCTTTAGATAAACACGCCGCCCACTGTATACACTCTAACATATGGTCATGATTTTCGGACAGTTTTTGCAGATAATGCTATTTACCGAAGACAACGTAACATAATGTTAAATTCCAAACATACCTTTGATTTATGACAGAAATTTTGATCGTATCGAGAAGGCAATTTTTTCTAACCAAAATCATTTCTAATTACATACATGAAAATTATTTTAAGTTGAAGGCTTTCCAATACAAAGTTCGAATATGAAATCATGTCCGTATTACTTTATATGGACCTATGTTAAATTTGATACTCAATGAAAAATTACCGAATCTAACTTTCAAAATTGATTAGTAATAACTTTTTGTGTCTTGGTATCTAAAACAATTGAATTGGAGTATCATCATATTTTAAGTATTCGATATGTGAATAGTATTTAAGCATCATTCATTTTTTGGACTTGATATGTAGAATACTCGAAAACTAAGAAATTCTTTATATTAATTTATGAACGTTCTTCATAAAAAAGAATCAGATAGGGGAAGGACGGGTAAGAGGGGTGGTGGGCATGACGGGGTACCAGGCCTCTGACGTATTTGAAATTAACCTATCACTTTCGTATTCGCGCCTATTCATAAGCCGGCATGACAGGTATCTTTCGTGTAAGTCACAACTTCGCCGCTAGTCGTGTATTTATGCTATCGTCAAAAACGCGATTCAGACCGTTAGCACTAAAATTTCTTGAAATACTTTCGTTGAAAGTGACATTTGAGTTAATCTTATCAACAGTCTATTGAAGTGACAGGTAATAACTTGTACATTGAAGAAATATTCATAGTTATTTTTATAATTGATTTTGAATTTCGAAATGGATAAACGGGCAAGATGGGGTATTGAGTACCCCATCTTGCCCGTCATAATATTGATCACTTTTATCTTCTTTTCTATTGTTTAAGGATGGTTTTTAAATACAAACGAAAATCAGAACGAGGAAAATGGTCGGAGGATTCAATGAAAAGGGCTATTGAAGCTATTCTCAAGGGACAAATGGGGTATATGTTGGCTGCAAAGACCTTTTCCGTCCCACAAACTACCTTGGAGCGAAAAATAAAGAAGGTTCATGAAAACAATAATGAAATACATAATATAATTGTACCTTTGGGTCCTAAACTCCCTGTTTTTTCTCAAAAGGAAGAGGATGAGCTGGTTAGTTATTTACTAGATATGGAAAGAAGGTTTTTTCGCCTTACAACTAGAGATTTGAAAAAAATGGTTTATCAACTTGCTGTGCAAAATAACAAGTCTAGTCCATTCAATTCTGAGAATTGAGTCCAAGATCAAAGCAGCTTTACTGTGGTTAGTCCAAAGCAATTAATTCCTCTTCCAGTAACCAAAAAAACGGTGAGGATATCGAAAAGGCGAGGTAAAACTGCTATCATCACCTCTTCGCCCTATAAACGGGAGTTAGAAGAAATTATTAAAAGGAAAATTGACACTGAAAAATTGAAAAAACAAAATAAGGCACTAAGACAGATAAAAAAAGATGAAAAAGAACTCAAGGCTAAATCCTCACAAAAATTAAAATCGAAAAAACGTGCTAGAAAATAATCGTCTGAAAAAAGTGACGATGACAACCAAAACACTCCATGTCTGTATTGCACAGGACTATATTTGGAGTCTAATGAAGGTTGGATTGCTTGCTCTTCTTGTCATAAATGGGCCCATTGTGGCTGCTCAGGTGTCGACGATGAAGATGCTGAAGCGACACATATTTTCGACTTCTGTATTCTCTAATGATAGAAAGAAAAACTATACCCCATCTAACCCTATAAGACCACCCAATCTTACCCGACCTATCGGGCAAACCGGGGTGATATCTTATATTCAAGAAATTTTTATTTTATTTGTAATTACATTGAAGAAAGTACCTAATTTCATTTTATTTTGTGAGACTAATAACTAAAGAACTGTTTAAAAATGAATGCTATTAAAAAAATATGCGTCCCTATGATTTCTCGAGGTTTGATCCTTAGCTACCCCATCTTGCACGTCACTATGATCTAGCTTATTCAAAAAATAAATGAATTTCAATTTGACGATCTTACTTACTTACTTTAATTGTCATCAATTATTATCGAACTACCTGCAATAAAATCATGTGTGTACTCATATTCCTGTTAAAATTTGAGAAAGATTGAAATTTCAATTTATATATCAAAAACTGCCAGGAATTAAGTTCGAAATTTTGAATCTTCACGAAATGATAATAACTTTCTTTCAAAAAAATACGTGAGCAGCAGAGCTCCGTCACCAATTTCGTATTTCACACTCATTTTTGTTCTTTTCATTTACAAATACCTTATCTCCTGAATCAAATTGAAAGAGCTGATTAACATCAACCGAATCTGCTTACAAAATTTCAACACTGCAAACTGAATTTATAGTGACTGTAGAGTTGCAGAATGCATGAATATTAAAAAAACGCTTGAAAGTACAATAAAAATTGCGGCGACAAAATAAATCAATTAAAATCCACAGAATGTACTTCTCTAATATATGTTAAGATATATGAATTTGAGCATGCAAACCTAATCAGCAGAAGCTGTGGTATTACGCAGAACTTCAAAAGCCACTAAAAAACATGAAATCTCTAAATCCAAATGACGTTGGTTAAGAAACATTGTTGAAACCATAACAATGCACCTTACCAACCATTAAGTCAATTCACTTAAACGATGTCAATCTTCTTACTTAATATGATACCACTTCTTTAACATGAACTCAATCTCCTTCCTGCTACCATCTAAAAAGATTATGGACAGTTTCTTCCTGAGACCAGTTGACACACATGAACTGATGCAAACCATAAGCGATATACAAAATAAAGATTCTTGTGGAAATGATGGCTTATCCATCAAATTATTTTTAAACATACCTGATACAGCCATCAACATTTTAGTCTCGTTGATTAATGAAACTTTTGAAGTTGGTCTCTTTCCCACTTGTCTGAAAACAGCCATTATTATCCCACTCCATAAGGGTGGAGAAAAAACTAAAACTTGTAACTATAGACCTATTGCTTTATTGCCTTCCTTATCGAAGATAGTCGAAAGGCTCATGAAATGCCGTCTCTTACCCTTCCTCCTCAAAAATAATATTCTTACAGCACAACAATACGGTTGTGGGTAAGAAGCCATACGGCTTCTTACCCACAAAATGCACTAATGACGCAATGTTTTCGGTTCTTAATGAAGTATATACATCACTCAATGACAAACTGTTCACAACTTCAGTTTTTTTTGACTTCGCAAAGGCCTTTGATTGTGTTAACCATGCAATTTTAGTACGAAAACTTCAGTTTTATGGCATACGTGGGTCTCCTTTAGAATGGTTTAAATCTTACCTAACTAACAGGCAACAAATAGTACGAGCAAATGGTAAGAATTCAATAAATCTACCAATAGACAGTGGGGCTCGGTTTTAGGACCAATTCTCTTTCTTCTTTTCATCAACGATATTATGGACTTGAAAATAAGTGGTAGAATCACTTTGTTTGCTGATGACACCAGTGTAACTTGGAGTAACTCTGATATACAGGCCTTACAGTCAATCATAAGTAATTATTTGATGGCTATTAAGCCTGCTCTGATTCTAATGGACTTTGTTTCAACACAGATAAAACTGTAGTAATGCCTTACAGAGGAACCCTACAACCTGTTACCCTAAACAATAAAACAATTCAAACAGTGAACTCAGTGAAGTTTTTAGGTCTTTATATTGATGAGTCGCTCAAATGGTCTACTCATATAGACATATTAACAAAAAAATTATCTTCTGCATGTTTCGCCATTAAAACGGTTTCTAGAGAGCTTTCAATTTCTGCTGCGTTGTCGACATACTTTTCTTTATTCGAATCACACCTTCGTTATGGTTTGCCATATTGGGGTTCATGCAGCCTCTTCCACTTTGAGTCTGTTTTCAGATTGCAAAAGAGAGCAGTTCGTTATATGTTTGATCTGAGCAGAAGGACACATTGCGAATTCTACTTTAAAAAATTCAAAATTCTAACTCTTCCTTCACTATTCATATTCGAATCCGTCTGTTTGGTTCGCAAACACATTCATAACTTTTCAGAAAGACCAAATCATAGATATCCCACAAGAAATTCAGATACCGATATTTATTTAATAACGCCCACCTCCGTCTTAACAAAAAACTCCTTTACCTACAATGCCGGAAAGTTATACAATCATCTACCATTGGAGCTAAAATCCTTGAGTACGTACAAAAAGTTCCGAAGTTCAACTAAGGCTTTTCTTTTGGAGAGACCGTAAAATGGTCAGTTGCAGAATTTTATTCTGTAACTGAATTTCACAATGTAACATAGACCCTTGAGATCCACATTTAGTAGCAACATATATTAATGTTTTGTTTTTTTTGTAATATACAAAATTTTATATCTGTATAATAAGTTTATTTGACAAATATGTTGATTCTTAACATATGTTTATAAATAATTGACTGATAAATGTTTTTCTATTTTGTTCTTCTATTTAATAGATTCTTGTTTTGTTCAACGATTGAAAGTGTGTTTTGTTTAATTAGTTATCATTGTTAAATTTTATTTTCAATTTTTTATAGGTATGTGCTTTTTTGGGAAAAATTTGTAATTTTATAGGACAATAAAGCTGTTTCTCTCTCTCTCTCTCAACGTACAAATATCTAACTCAATTTGGAGGAGGTTCATGGGGGCAAAAACACTGAGATTCCTGCACCCTCCAAAAAGCGCAAGGATGTTTAATTTCGGATATGTTGGAGATAATTAATTTCAACTTTAGTGTGAATAATTTTCGGTCATGGATCTCTTCCTCTGTTTCTTGGCCAAAGTTTGAAGAAACCAAATAAAACAAAAACTAATTTACCCAAATTTAAAAATTTTTGTTGTGTACTAAAAAACACCCCTGATACTAAATAGGGGCCGCTGCTGGAGATCATCATCAAAAAACATCGAAAAAATCTTGAAAATCGTAGTCCAGCATGTCTTAAAGTGATATAAATAACAATCCCAGCATTCAATGTTTTCCATGGAAAATACGCCTAAAAAGATTCAATATGGAACATAAGCCACCTTTCTGACTTTCAATGAAATCCAGGTTTTCATATAATTATCGGACGAAGACTTTTGAACAAATACCTTGTATGGTATTTTGAAAACATTTTCATTCAAACAAAACTTCAACATAGTGAGAATTAGTTTGAATTTTAATATTCTGGAAAGTGGGTTTGAAGAAACTGAAACTCTTGCAATTGAAGTTATTTTTAATCTGAGAACTTTCATAAAATAGCTATTTCCTACTCCATTGAATCAAAATGTTTATTATTGAAGAATATTCAAAAAAATTAAGTAGTGCTTCAAACTATTTTTTAACTCAAATGGTCATTAAAATTTAATCGCAAAGAACAGAGTAAAACAGAGTCAAGAGTTTCAAAAAATTCAAGACCTGCGATTATATTCCTAAAGTTTTCATTAAAATTCATTCAATTGTTTTAAATACACAAAAGGTTCATATTAATGAATTTTGAAAGTTTGATGAGGTAATTTTTCATTGAATATGAAATTTATCATAGAAAATATCTCTTTCCTACTCGACTGAATCAAAATGTTCTTTATTGAAGAACATTCAGAAAATTGATGCTTCAAACTATTTTTTAACTCAAAAGGTCATTAAAATTTAATCGTAAACAACAGAATAAAACAAAATTAAGAGTTTCAAAACATTCAAGACCTGCGATTATATTCCTAAAGTTTTGATCAAAATTCGTTTTTAATTTTATTTATTATTACTTGATACAATCTGTTGAAGGATAATTACACATTTTAATATTTCAGTAATGATTACGTAATATTATGATGATCTTCTCTTACTTTGATGATGAATTCAAACTTGAGAATTAGTGGAAATATCCAAGAATTTAGAGCAGTCGTCTAAGTTATTGCTCGTATCTATCAAACGTTTGCATCCTATAGAAAATCTACTCTTATTCTCTGGGATGTATGTTCCATTTCAATGTATGATCTGAAAATTATTTATTAAATAAAACAAGAATTTCTCATTATGTACATGTGCTGTCAAAATAAGTCCTTTCATTATGCCTTCGTAATTATTCGACTAGGGCATCGATAATTCTACGAACTTATGTAAATAACAATCAAAAACTTTAAAAAAATAAATCATTAATTAAAATAATGCTGCATTTACTACGAATAGAGTGAAAATTTCAAGAATTGAAACAAATTCTTCATGGGAAACATATTGTAGTATCAAATTGATTTGGGGCTGCAAACAAAGTGTAGTACAAATATTTATACGTTTATTGGAGAAATCTACACACTCTCCAAAACAATGTCTATAACGAGAGGATGCTAATTCAATAAACTAATATTTGATATCATAAATAAATTATGAAATATTGAGTTCTACGTGTAGTCAATCAAATTGATGAAAATGAATTAAATAATATAGATCGATCTTAACGGTAATCTAGGAACAACTAAAGCATTCCACACACGAAATAAAAATATGTGATGGAATAACGTCACTATTCCGATATAATTCTTTATAAAATATTTGAGTTCATTCAAAAACATTCAGGATTTGAACTCATTACCAAACTTCGTTTGAAGAATTTATGATATTTTGGAAAATGGGAGTTCATTGATTTCTTATATAATATGAAAGTTATGCCTGCTGTTTCTTTGGATTGTTTGAAATATATGAATTATTTTATGTGAAACTTTTGCAGTTGGGTGATTTCTAAATTTGAAGCTTAGGAATATGAACCAGTAAACGTTTTTAGGTAATGGGCAATGTATTTTCATTTGTAGATTCAAGAACTGAGAAAAATACTAAAATTAAAACAAGTAAATAGTTAAGATTATAAATGGAGGAAGATATGTGAATCCGAAAATATAAACTGCAATTAGTAATCAAATGAGAATTTAAGAATATTAAGACCTTAAAAAAATGAATATTAAGTTTAGTAAAAGGTAATAAATTGAAATGGATAATTGCACGTATCTGAACGATATAAATTTGAGATAAGTTGATAAAAGTCAAGTTCAAACGAAAAGGATTGAAAATATTGCCGAAAGAGTAAAATTTCAATAAGTAAAAAAATAATATATTCATAGATATTGCCTGTATCTGGAAACTGAAGAAAATACGTCTAGTTCATAAACAATAAGTCGAAAACTATGAAATAATATATTTAAATTAAATACACAGGATTTTTCGGTCAATTGGGAATTTTCAACCGTTCTCAAGTGAATATTCAGTTTCATGTGTGCAATTTACCATTTCATTATTTTTACCTTAATCTAAAATTTATTTTTCAGTAATCTTTATATTTATATGAATATATATATATATATATATATATATATATATATATATATATATATATATATATATATATATATATATATATATATATATACTGCAGTTGCGAACATATTTTCCCCGTTTTTTAATCTTATTAATTTAAAAATTTAAATTTTCTTATTGTTTCCAGATAAAAATTTACCCCTATATTTCATTGAAAATGGAAGTCTCCAAATCTACAAATAAATTGATATTATTTCACTAAGAACTTTTCTGATTTATTCAGAATACTAACACCAGACTTTCTTTCGTATAGTCGCTCGAGTCTGTGTGGAAGCCTTTAATTAACGAAAGCGATATTGGCTCAATTCGAACTATTTGTCGTTCAGTTCTATTTGTTGAGTACTTACTTTGTATCAA
This sequence comes from Cynegetis impunctata, assembly GCA_030704885.1. Lineage (NCBI taxonomy): Eukaryota > Metazoa > Arthropoda > Insecta > Coleoptera > Coccinellidae > Cynegetis > Cynegetis impunctata. The sequence goes on from JARQZK010003639.1 coordinate 438,084, forward strand.
CGTTCGCTGAAAATATAAGTTATTTGGCTTGTTAATTGTTCGTTAATTGTATTGGCATACAGAAGTTCTGATATTATCTAAATAAATTTGTTTGTCCTCAACTCTAGTTCTGTTTGCTCTAAAGTATTTATTGTTTATAAATTTTGATACTGATTGTTTGCAAGCTTTATTATTTTAGTGATCATTGTCCTTCCGACAAAGATAGTATCCGGTTTCTATTGATTGCAATACAGTAAACACAGCATTTGTTTGTAGGTGGTGGACATTGTTCTGTTATTTGTAAATTGTCTTTATACTAATTAATGATAATAGATTAGAATAATTGAATTTGCAATTGAAAAACTAATCAGTGAAGAAAAGTGCAGACAAATATCAAGTCATCGGAAATGGTAGATATAAGGTTTGTCAATGAGTTACAATAAGGAAAGAAAATTATCCAAATAACGCCTTCATCGTATATAGAAAGATATATATATATATATATATATATATATATATATATATATATATATATATATATATATATATATATATATATATATATGCTTGCCATACGTCCCGGTTTGGCCGGAACAGATTAGTTTGTCTTGTCCCGGTATCCCGCCCGGTTTTATCGATGTCCCGGAAAATGGGTGTAATATGTAAAAAGTAATGAAAAATGGCTGTAAGTAGTTTGATTATAACAAAAGGCATATGAGAAGGGTAAACACTATCACTTTATCGAGCAAAGAGACGTGAGCGCTTTGTTCTGAAAGCACAGATTAACATTGTTATTAACTTGTCAGTTTGACAAAAAGAAGTTTTTTATAATTGTTTTTGTTTTTGTAGTTAGACAAGAAGTTTTAGTTTTATAAAGAAAATAAACTTAATAAGACTTAGTAATTGTTCAATTGAAATTGAACAATTTTATGAAGTATTTTAAATTTTATTTTAATAATACTTCTAGATTAGATCAGAAAAACTTATCATTATAAACGAATAAAAATATATTTTCAAGTAGCAAAAATTCCTTTTTCATTTTTAAAAGTTGTGTAGAACTAACAATTTAGGGTTCAAGATTTCCCCTCCCGTTACTTGCGAGCATTAAAGAAAGTCTTAAAACCCACGATTTAGTTATTGATTTTTCAATAATTTTCCAGGAGAGGACCCCTCTCTACTAGGGGGTATGGCCCGGAAGGCCTCCTCCGGTAAGGCCTTCCGATATTGATGTGTCCTGGTTTCACTCACCACAAATATGGCAAGCCTTTATATATATATATATATATATATATATATATATATATATATATATATATATAATATATTTATTTGAATTGTTGTTGCCTGTGAAATATTTCTGACTTTTTAATAATTATTAGAAATATAAGAATATATATATATATATATAGAAATATATATATATATATATATATATATATTCGAATTGTTGTTGCCTGTGAACTACTTCTAATCTTCTGATAATTATTAGCAATAACAGGCTTGTTGAATCTCAAAAAACTCGATTTTATTAAAAAGTTGACGTTTCGCCACGACATTCGTGGCTTTATCAAAAAAGTTTTGATAAAGCCACGAATGTCGTGGCGAAACGTCAACTTTTTAATAGAATCGAGTTTTTTGAGATTCAACAAGCCTGTTATTGCTAATAATTATCAAAAGATTATATATATATATATATATATATAGATATATATATTTATATATATATATATATATATATGTATATATATATATATATATATATATATATATATATATATATATATATATATATATATATATATATATATATATATATATATATATATATATTTATATATATATGTTCAGAAAGATTTCCGCGGTCGGAATTATTTGAAAAACTTGGTTCTCGGGATGAACCGCGTAAAAGATTTGAAAAATTTTATTATCTCCGATTCCTCCTAATTCGATTCGTGGAGTAGGCAGATTGAGGCCACGTATCTGAATTATTTTCCCTTCTAATTCTCCTGAAGATGGCTTCGCAAAAGGAGCCGAAACGTCGAGATTTTTCAAATCTTTTACGCGGTTCATCCCGAGAATCAAGGTTTTCATATATAGGTATATATATATATATATATATATATATTTATATATATATATATATATATATATATATATATATATATATACCGATACGCATTTATATTTTATCAGTAATAACAAACCATTAAACTATGAGAGTTTGAAAACGAATTTATTGACAAGTTGTCGGTTCATCACCAAGTTTAAAGATTTCCTAAAATATTTGAAAGATCAAATTCACTTCGGCATTTATGAATTTTAGAAAAACTGAAGGATAAGAAACATTAATTTTTTTGTGGATGCGGCCGTCCTCAGTTATAGTAATATTAAGTACTATTCATTCCAATGACATCAGTTATCAGGTCTGCTAATATTAGAGAGCAAGGAAACCCGTTGGAACCCTTAGTCACGATTGAACGAAGTAAGTTATTGATTATTTCGTTTGAATCTTTGTCTTTGAAAAAGCATTACTCGTAATTTCAAATATGAAAAAAATTAAAGCTGTAGATGCGTCTAATTGTTGTTTGAATGTTCAAAAGATGTGGAGAGTGTTGTACAATTAAATCTGTATTTGAATATACAGATAGTTTGAACAGTAAAACAATATCGAAAATGACAGGAATATATTACATATTCTAAAAATGAAACTGAAGGCCGATGAACTGACCTGAAATATTGAATTGAAGAACAACAAATACAGATTTCATATTCATATAAATATATATATATATATATATATATATATATATATATATATATATCTTATTGTCTATATATATTTATTTAATATATATATATATATATATATATATATATATATATATATATATATATATATATATATATATATATATATATATATATGTATATATATATATATATATATATATATATATATATATATATTTATATATATATATATATATATATATATATATATATATATATATATACATCACCGGAAAATAACAAGAACCGCAAGTTTATAAATTTTAGGAAATTTATAAACCTTCGTACGACTCTAAACGAGAGATAAATTGTATTATTTTACGCCTACATTTTCGCAAATTTATGAACTTAAATCTGTATTTGAATATTACTGTCATTCTCGATATTTTTTTACTGTTCAAACTATCTGTATATTCAAATACTGAAACATTGAATTGAAGAACAACAAATACAGATTTCGTATTCATATAAATATATATATATATATATATATATATATATATATATATATATATATATATATATATATATATATATATATATATATATATATGTCACCGGAAAATAACAAGAACCGCAAGTTTATAAATTTCCTAGGAAATTTATAAACCTTCGTACGATTCTAAATGAGTGATAAATTGTATTATTTTACGCCTACATTTTTGCAAATTGATGAACTTACCGAACTCACACGTAAAATAATAAGTAAGCAATAACCAAACGCCATGTTCGCTCTAATTGGTTGAATAAGTCACGTGTTCCACCGGCTTCTTCTCCACGGCAATTGTTCGCCACGGAACATAAAGCATAAACAAACCGGTTGCTCGTGTGTTTTTGTAAAGTTTTCAATTTTTTTTTTAACTCGAGGGACCTACAGTTTAACGCCGGTTCCGAACGGCCAATGGGCTTGTAAACAATGTACATTACCGAACACTCAATCTCATAACTAGAACCACTAAATTCAGGACACACACAACGCCCAAGAGCAAGGTGGGACTCGAACCCACATCCTCGGTCAACAAACGGTACAAGGCGGTACTCGCTCACCGCTGGTCTACTGAGGCCCCAAAATTTTCAATGTTGGAACTGTGAAATTTTTTTTTTGCTAGGTTACTAAACTAGACCCATAATGAGCGACCTAGAAGCTGCGGACAGCCAAAATGGTGAAGACAGTGCGGTAAATGCCAGAAAATTTGTTGTCGAAGTCAAATTTACCACATAGCTACTAAAGTTTTATAGTGGCCATGACCAAAATGGTAAGAAGTCGGTATGGACTGAGGAGAAAATTGAACATTAAAATGATAGACTGTCAACATAGACCAATCGGAGAGCAGTGTGTTATTTTGCGTATTATAAAGAAGCGTAAAATAAAAGCTCTTCTGTGATTGGTCGAACCGTTTAGAATCTTACGAATTGATATCCGTTAGTTTATAAAAGTACCATGAGACGTCGTAAATTGATAAATTTGTGAAAAAGTGGGCATAAAACAATATAATTCATCTAACGTTTAGAATCCTACGAAGGTTTATAAATTTCCTAGGATATTTATAAACTTGCGGATCTTATTATCATCCGGTGACACACACACATATATATATATATATATATATATATATATATATATATATGTATATATTATATATATAAGTATGTATATATATATATATATATATATATATATATATATATATATATATATATCCGTAGCACTATTTTGATTCCGTACATTAGCGTTAACACATATCATTTTGACTCCACGACCATTTTGACTCCGTATATCGGATGCAAAATAGTTTTGGCCAATTTCTGCGAGATAAATTACTCTATAAGCACGATTTTTAGTGAGATGCTTTCTGTTCGTCCCTTGAGTCTACCATATTATTTTGGTTCAATTTACTGCAACCAAACATACGTTATGTGTAAAAGTAAAGGAGTCAAAATCGTTCACTGAATGTAAAATAATATTCAATTTTAGTTCACACTATCTACGCTAGGGGCAAAATAAATATACGCTGAGAGTATATTCATGTTCGATCCCTCACACTTTGCGTACTATTTTGACTCCTAAAATCGGCAACACTGTGATGCAGGCAATCGTACATAAATACACGGGAATCTCATGTTTCCATGTAAGTGATGCTGAAATGAAAACTTAAGCTTACGGCATATTTCGCATTTGTGAAGTGTTTCTCAATATTAAAACAATACAATTGTTTTATTATATTATTATTATTATTATTATTATTATATACATTTATGAATGTTTCGTAGACTACTTAAATAAGGACTTTTTATAACTGATGTAATATTTTTTTGAAAATTTCCTTAATTTCCAGGCAGAAAAATATTTATTGTACAGAGATTGTAAATTTTGAACACATTTCGTTATTGTTCTGCGAAACCAAAGATGTCATTATCAATATATTAAGAATATTTATTTTCACATAAAGTGAACACGAAAAATTGTTCAACAATAAAAAAAATTATGGGTTATGGCCACATTTCATGTTCCTAAGTCCAAAAATTTAGTAAAAGTTGAATGAAAATTCAATAGCATAATGACTTTTCTGTGAATAACAGGAAACTACTGTAGCTACCGCAAACTAAGGACGAGATTTTCACTTAAATTTTTCTACAATAATGATTTCGCTGCATACAACTCCGTTATTTGTACCTGCAAGAGGTGAAAATGCAAAATGGTACTCAAGTCGTGTTTTCCGCCCGATTTGGGCATCTAGCGAAAAACAGTTTGTTAATAGTTTTGCCTAGTATATTCAATTCGAAAAAAATTAGGTCCATTTGAAATGAACAGTTAAACATAAGAAGAAAATCACTCTCTCAGTTTTTCCATTTGTGAGATCTGTTCATTAATTTTGACTAATAAATCAGTATGAAATCTAGAGCAGTATCAAGCTGGATATTTCATATTTTTCACAATTCCGGAATTTTGCCGTAAAATACTTTCAAAAAAGGTTATTCTTCATAAATAATTTTTTTCACAAATCGACAAAAGTTAAAATATCAAGAAGTAATATTCAAAAAAACTACCAATGTGTGTTCTTTTGTTTAATAATCACTGTAAATTAGTATGCGTTTTCATAAATTCCATATTATTTTGGATATTTATTTTACCAATGTTTAAATTAACGTTTCTTAATACGTAGGCAGCAGATGTACTACCGCGCGATATTTCTCGAATGAAAAATAATAGAAATCAACTTCATACACATTTCGGAATTCATTATAAAGGTTTTTGGCCTACGAAAAAAAGATTATTGGGTAATTCCTTATTAGAAGCGTCTTTATTAGTGATAAGTTATTATTATTAGAAAAAGTTTACACTAATATAGTGGACACTAATAACAAATAATCATCGAAAAGTTTGAAGAAAATAGTTTTTCTTGAATATATGGAAAATAAATTAACTTTTCAATGAAAAAAATACTAACGTCAAGAAGGAGTAATTTAGAATGATGTCACCATATTTAAGATAGGATCATTAATTTTTCTGTGAAAAACCAATTCATTTTCCAATGTATAGCAAATAAGCCCTAGGCTGAATTGTTTATAATATTACTAAAATCACACGCTGCATCGCGTTATAAAATTATTAATTCTTCTTTACTAATGGACTTTTGAAAGAAAATAAGTTTTTGAAGAGAAAACTCATTTTCTTCAACTATAAATAATTGTGTTTCAATTAGTTGATTACTTTAACATGAAAATTACTATACATTTTTCTTTTAAATTACATAATAGAGCAAAATCAGTTCAAGTTGATAAAATATAATAAAGAGATTCTGATATTTATTTGTATCTCTTTAGAATTAAGTCAAGTATACTCTAATTTTTGTAATTATAACATAAATTAGTTATATACATTTTTCTGAATTAAAATAACATAAAAAATTTTGAATTTTCTCAAATAAAAAATTTTCATGAAAATTACATTTCAAATAGCTACTAAATCTTCAGCAAATATATTATTAAAAAATAGAAAAAGAATTTTCTAGGTAAAATTGTAAACATCAATATTAAAAAAAAAGATTATTGACAATTTAGCAGCTACAGCTGTATTTGGAATTCAAATTTTATGAAAATTTTTTTTTTTGGAAATTTTAACATTTTTGAAGTAATTTTTTTCAATTTAGGAAAACATATAACTGATTAATCTTATAATAACAAAAACAAGAGTATACTTTACTCTATTCTCAAGAAATTCGAATAGGTGTTTGATATTTTTTTAATTATAGGTAGGTAACTAATTTTGCTCTATAATGTAATTTATAAAAAAAATTATAGTAATTTCCATTTTAATATTGAATCAATCAACAAGTGAATACACAATTATTAATGAATAAAAGAAATGAGTTTTCTCTTCAAAACTCTTCTTTTGTTTTTAACAAAAGCCCATTAGTGAAGAAATTATAAACATTTTTATAACGCCCTGCTGCAACGTTTGTAATATTATAAAAAATTTAGACTAGCGATTAGCCGCTATACATACGACATTGAAATATTTTTTATACAGAAAAACTGATGATCGTATCTAAAATTTGTGGAATCATTTTTCCAAATTGCTTTCCCTTTAGAGTAGTATTTTTTTTATTGATAAATTGATTTATTTTCCCGATAATCAAGAAAAACTATTTTCTTCAACCCTTTCGATAATTATTTATTATTAGAGCTCCCAATATAAGTTTATGCTTTTTGTAATATTAATTATTAATCCTCAATGAAGCTGTTAGGAATTAGCAAATAATCTATTTTTCCTGGCTTTTCACAATCTCCGAGCCCTAGTGTTTCGGCTAAGTAAAGAAATCACGGAAATTTAGAAATCTCAAAACTATAGGAATGCTCTCAGCATTCGATAACTTAGTTTCGAAATACTTTTCATATGTGGGTAACTAACTGTTGGACGATAAACTATCACTTCAACAATTTGACTACTATCTGAAAACGCGGCAACGTTGACGGAGGCAAATAAGTCTTTATATGGAAATTAATATACAGGAGGCAAAATAGTAGCTATAACGAACGAAAAGTATACGTATCCGGAGTCAAAAAAGTAAGCTTAGTGAAAAGATGCAAAATAGTCGCAAAGTGAAAAATTTCGTATATTCAGAATTCGAAATACAATGATGAAAACTATATGACCTACTTTCCTATTTGAAGCTGATTCAATATTCACTGCATAAATGGCCATATCTTCACTCGTTGTGGTGGATGCAAAATAGTCGCGATATGAAAGGAAGCAAAATAGTCCCAGGATGTAAATATATATATATGTATATATATATGTATATATATATACATATATATATACATATATATATATATATATATATATATATATATATATATATATATATATATATATATATATAATATATATATATATATATATATATATATATATATACATATATATATATATATATATATATATATATATATATATATATATATACATATATATATATAGGAACCAACGATTCATCATATAATCGAAATTTATCGATTCAAATTTAATTTCTTCATTGATCAGCTGACAATCACAAATATAATCGGGTTCTTTATTATTTTTCGAAAATTCCGATTGCACAGCACTTTAGTTGACTCATTCAGTTAAAATGAAAATTTCAGAAAAACCTTTACTAGATGAGTTTTTTCAGTTCTGCTCATCCAGTAACGTGGATATTTATATTGTAATTAGTTTTGCTAATAAGCGAGTCGAAAAACCGTGAACATTTCTATAAGAGCTGAATAATGCAAACCATTAATACAAACAATAGGCTTGACATAGTTTAAACATACGAAAATCACACTGTCATAAAGTACGAAAGTAAGCTTCGAAAGAACGCAATAAAATCGGACGTGGCATTACGTACCTACAGGTCGATGCAATATGTGGAAACTTAAAATTATGTGTTTACACACGCACGTCTGTCTATCTCAACAATTTGACGATGTAAATTGATAGCTGCTTTTCCATGAAACAGGAGAGAATATTCTAGCTAAATGTGGTATTTGTAAACAACTTTCAAATCTATAAGGGTGATTCAGAGACATGAATTTATATATATATATATATATATATATATATATATATATATATATATATATATATATATATATATATATATTAATATATAATTCTTGGGGGTAGGTCATTTATAATGTTGAAGAGAGTTTTTCTCTAGGTTTCAATAATGAGCAACATTTTTACGCGTTTCGGCGATCAGCCATTTTCAAATCAAAATTTATTATGTATAAATTTAAGTGAAAATTCATATATGGATTGACTACAGTACGAAGCATTCAACGTTAGTACAATTCACTGGTTTAACTGTGAGTTTTTTGAGATTCACCAAGCCTGTTATTGCTAATAATTATCAAAAAGTTATGTCTCTGTATATATATATATATATATATATATATATATATATATATATATATATATATATATATATATATATATATATATATATATATATACTACTATATAAAGGTTACTTTTAAAGAATTTTTGGCTTATACGCTTTTCGGCATATGATGCCATTTGCAATAAACACTACAAACTAAAAACATTAAAAGTTTACGTTGAATGAAACAGTACAATACCCAAATCAGTCTTGATGTTTAGATATATTTGAATCTTTGATTATCAGTTATCGGATGTTATCAGAGCAGGTTTTCTTTTTAATGTTTCACGCAAAATATAATATATTCTCCCAATATCATCGATGTCGCTTCTGGAGTTGATTTCTTATTTTTGGATAATAATCATATTTGCAATATTTCTATTGTAATGGCTTTTCTCTTGTGCTATTATTTCTGGGTAATTGAAATCAATTGCTTGTTTTGCGAGTGTCATACATTCTTTATTCGTCTTGATTGAATACTTATGTTCACATATACGTTAATGTGAATATTGTTTTGTATTCCCAATATAGCAAGCGTTGCAGTCTCTACATTCGATTTTATATATAGTGTGTGTTCTGTGTTTATTCTACATTGTATATATATATATATATATATATATATATATATATATATATTTATATATCTATATATATATATATATATATATATATATATATATTATATATATATATATATATATATGTATATATATGTATATGTTCAGAAAGATTTCCGCGGTAGGAAGTATTTGAAAAACTTGGTTCACGGAATGAACCGCGTAAAAGATTTGAAAAATCTCTCGAGATTTTTCAAATCTTTTTACGCGGTTCATTCCGTGAACCAAGTTTTCATATATATATATATATATATATATATATATATATATATATATATATATATATATATATATATATATATATATATATATATATATATATATATATATATATATATATATATATATATATATATATATATATATATATATATATATATATATATATATATATATTCTTCACTGTGTTGTATTGTTATTCACTGGTCGTTTTCTAACAAAGAAGGCCATTGAGTTTGATATTCGAAGTTATTGAAGAGTTAACGATTTCTTTCACAGTCAGTTTTGAATAATTTCAGCCTTCTAACTTATTCAAAAAAAGCTATAAAAGTGCGCAACGCCTCAAAAACCAAGAAATGCCGAGATCATAGAAAAAATTTTATTCTGCCCAAAAACTTAAATTTTCAACCCTCTAACTCAAGTTGGAGGGAGATTTGGGGTGCAAAAATACTAAAAAAATTGTTTTTTTTCTGCTCTATGCACCATCGAGAAAGCCCTAGAAGGCCAAATAATCAAACACAATCAAAATCAATCTCATCGATTCCAACATTCGTTGGAATATATATATATCTATATATATATATATATATATATATATATATATATATATATATATATATATATATATATTTATATATACACTGATATGACCTTTCCATTTGTGCTTCAATGTAAAATATTCTCTAATTTTTCAGAAATAACAACTATCTGAGTAAAAGAACTTCATAAAATACATGCTATTATTTCGGAACGAAATTAGTGAGAATATCTAAACAATTGTGGGGGCAACCACATGATTTGGAGCACACTATCATTGCAAGTGAATATTATTCAGAATAACTCAGAACTATCTTTTTATTCATTAATTTTCGAATACTTATGATGGTTTGAATATTGTGTATTGCCCACTTTAAAGAAAGGTTTACGATTCCCGCAGTAACTCATTCGTTAAAATCTCTTTGGTCCAAATCTCTGGTGTAAATAGTTCTCATTAAAACAAATTAAATATAGGCACGTTTCTAATAATCCAGAGAACCAACACGGTTTTCAATTATCTTTCCCCCACGCGTGTCCAAAGATCGAGGTAACTCTCCCATAAAAATCAAAACATTGGCAATCGTTCACCGTAACTCTCCCATATTGCAAGCGAGCGAGTCTGCACCGGTTCTATTCCGCAGGGTGCACTAGCTTCGTCCTAAGGGACACCAGTTAGTAGACGATGATTCAACTTCTTTCGAGGGCCTTGTCAACAGTTTATTGAATCGTATGTGAATATCGACGTTTTCATTTGAACTTTCCAATTGGTCCATGCTTAAAATAATATTGTGACATTTGTTAATTCAAACAATTTTCACCTTATATAAAATATAATTGAAATATTCATATAAATAGTATTCTCACTAATATCGATACAGGGTTAGAAAATCCATCGCTACGTTTGATAGGAATTACAGTCCTGAAATAACATAGTATTATGTAAGTAGATGTTTAATCAGATTATGATTTAGTGATTAATTATAGATCACTCTTAAAAAAGTCAAATTTGAATATAATGATAAATTATTGTATACATCTACGAATGTCAATAAAACTGTGTGGAAAATTGTGGATGACGTTACTGGCCGCAAATCTAACCTAGCGAAGCAAATTACGTTGAACATTGATGGTGTTGAAGTCTCACAGTCTTGTGAGTTGGCTTCTGCATTCGGTGATTACTTCTCTACAATTAATGAAATGAGTCTCCTTGAGTATTATGGAAATAATCTGTCACAATGTTGTACTCTATTTAATATTAAAGATAACACTTTTTTCTTTCTACCAGTAACTAGTGAAGAAGTTCTTAATTCAATCAGATCACTGAAAAATAAGAAGTGTTCAGGTTTTGACTTTGTATCAGCCAAGATTTTAAAGGCGTTAGCGCAACTGATATCTGTGCATTTTGCTCACATTATTAACGTTTCGGTTTCAAATTGTCAATATCCCTCTATACTGAAAATGGCAACAGTTATCCCGGTTCTAAAAAAAAATTATCCCACTGTCATCAGCAATTATAGACCAATTTCAATATTGAGTGTTTTTTGAAAAGTTCTCGAGAGAATCATATATAACCGTATGATCAATTTCCTAGATAAATTTTATTTAATAACCGACTGTAAGCACGAATTTCGATCAGGTAGATCGATGCTGACCGCCGCACTCTCCTTTGTGGAGTACATCTATGAGTGCTTGGATAGTGGTCTTTGGTTGCTGGGCTGTTTTTTGACCTATTGAGAGCATTTGATTGCCTTGTGTTCGAGTTCATTCTGAGTAAGCTCTATAACATAGGTTTCAGAGGAATTATACTAGAATGGTTACGTTCCTTCATCACTGATCCTTTGATGGTGGTCAAGGTTCAGGAGAGTTGGTCTAGTGAGTATGATGTGGGTTTGGGAGTCCCTCAGGAGCCTGTGCTTGGGCCATTACTTTTTCTGCTCTTTATCAATGATTTACCTGAGTACGTCGTTGCGAGTAGAATTACGATCTTTGCAGATGATACCTCGTTAGCAATTTCAGCGCACACACCTAGGGACTTTTCAGAGAAGTGTTCTAAATTAATGTCATGTTTCACTGAGTGGTGCCGCAGAAATGCTCTCATTTTGAATAGTGGCAAAACGGAGTGCATTTATTTCAATGTGAGCGCTGTTGATAATGGCACTCTAAGGTTTGAATCTAATGGAGTCACAGTAGTTTCTAAAGATAGCATTATATTCCTCGGCATTCAAATTGATAGTGAGTTGAGATGGTGCAAACATGTTGATTTGTTGTGCGGAAAGCTGAATCAAGTCTGTTACGCCATAGGTAGAATTAGGGACTCGTTACCTATTCATGCTGTCATGAATATTTACTATGGTTTATTTTACAGTCATATTGGATACAATATTTTACTATGGGGTAACTCTATTGATATAAATAGGGTCTTTTTGGCACAAAAACGTGTTCTGCGCTTAATGTTCAACCTCAAGCCGACGGATTCTTGTAAACCGATATTTGTAAGTACCTAGGCGCATTCTGACTGTTTCTTGTATTTATATATATATATATATATATATATATATATATATATATATATATATATATAAATGTTTAATATATGTGAAAGAGAATTAACACATATTCATTAAACTTTCTGACTATCATCATTATGATACTAGAAATGAGGGAATTTTATGCATACCGAAGCACAGATTGGCTAAGTATGAATCATCGCCATCGTATAAGGGCATTAGACTTTTTAACCACCTGCCACCAACGGTAAGGGCACTTAAGTTATATGCATTTAAAAAATATATCAAAAATTTCCTAAAACTAGAAGCCTTTTACGGTGTCGGTGTTTATTTGAACACTAGAATTGAGACTTCTTGATTGTTGTTGATTTGATATTTGAATTTTTTGTTTTCATTTTTATTGAGTTGTAACTTGGGATTTTTTTTTCCAATCTATTATTATTTGTAAGTATGCATATTCATTGTTGTTGTTATTTTTTGTAGGTATGCATATTTATTAGTGTTAAATTATTATTGTTATCATTGTTAAATGAAAATTGACTAGTCCAATACAGTGTAAATTGTCTTTATGGATGAATAAAAATTATTATTATTATTTCTCCACATATACATACATGTATATATATATATATATATATATATATATATATATATATATATAAATATATATATATATATATAACAAGCAAAATTATCGGTCTAGCCCGCATATGTCGAAGCAGCCGTTGATACGTGTTTCGGACTCTTTGGTCCTCATCAGAACGGCGTAGCCAAGTATGCGATGGAAAACCTGGAAGTGAAACAGCAACAACAAGCAGAATCCCCTGCTTCGGAAGACAATCACACATTTGTGGTACATTGTTCGAACTCTTCGGTTTGGGAGATTTGGTCAAACTCTGACCACGGAGGCGATTAATGCCATCCGCGAGATCCTGGACCGTGGAAATAAACTACAAAGAGGAAATTTATCGCGGGGAAATAGTATATAAAACAAGCAAAATTATCGGTCTAGCCCGCATATGTCGAAGCAGCCGTTGACACGTGTTTCGGACTCTTTGGTCCTCATCAGAACGGCGTAGCCAAGTATGCGATGGAAAATCTGGAAGTGAAACAGCAACAACAAGCAGAATCCCCTGCGTCGGAAGACAATCACACATTTGTGGTACATTGTTCGAACTCTCCGGTTTGGGAGATTTGGTCAAACTCTGACCACGGAGCAGGGGATTCTGCTTGTTGTTGCTGTTTCACTTCCAGGTTTTCCATCGCATACTTGGCTACGCCGTTCTGATGAGGACCAAAGAGTCCGAAACACGTGTCAACGGCTGCTTCGACATATGCGGGCTAGACCGATAATTTTGCTTCCTCTTTATATATATATATATATATATATATATATATATATATATATATATATATATATATATATTTATATATATATATTTATATATATATATATATATATATATATATATATATATATATATATATATATATATATATATATATATATATATATATATATATATATATATATGCTGAGTAGGGCAGCAGATTTAAGGTGCAGCAAATTTTTAACTTTCCGCTAAAAAATGTAAAATTGTCGAAAATTGGGAAGTTACTGTTTTTACCCCGATTTCCGAAAATCGAGTTTTTTCAGATCTCGACGTTTTGCGGTACAAGGAAGCTGTGACTATTTTCATGATAATATCTGTACCAATGGCTGTATGTATATGTGTGTATGTAAATCTCTGATAAACAGGTCAACCAATCGCAATGCAACTTACGGCATTCGAAATGGTTTCACCAAACTTAGATTTCCTGAGAATTGCTATCGATTTGGACCTGTCGATTTTGAGAAATCGCAAAAATAAAATTTTCAAACAAATGTTTTTTGCAATACCTGTCGACTGAACCAGAGAGCATGAAGCTCAAAAACGTGAATTTTAATACTTTTTTCGAGCTCTGAGCGGACCAGAGAACCTTTTATGGCTTAAAACGGGTAAAAAATTATCTAAGATCTACCTTAAGCCAAGAAAAGCTAAACGCCTTAGACCTTTTGTGCATATAGTCCAAAACTAATAAACAAGATTTCATACCACGATATAATCGATAATTTTGGGAATAAAAAATCGTGCAAAAATGTATTGTAACACTTTCATCACTTAATTAATTGAATTTCATCGTCATTATCAACCGGATTTTTACTAGATAATTGAATATATGGTTTTAAAACTGTAAGTAAACGCAATGAAAATTAATCAAATACTTTTATCGAATGTACATTATTGTATAATTAGTACTAAAGTATTATATCTTGTTCCGCCTTATTAGAAGTACTAGTACA
This sequence comes from Cynegetis impunctata, assembly GCA_030704885.1. Lineage (NCBI taxonomy): Eukaryota > Metazoa > Arthropoda > Insecta > Coleoptera > Coccinellidae > Cynegetis > Cynegetis impunctata. Next base: position 453,502 of record JARQZK010003639.1, read on the forward strand.
TGATTGAGCTTTTATTATCTCAAAAATTTGCCCAAAATATATTTCTTGTGCAATCTTATATAAATCGTGGGGTTATAAAAATAATCTAGGAACGGACACATCAATTGCCTAGTTCACGATCACACTAATTACAGGAAAATGATGGTATAATTAGGACGATAGTGCGAAAATCATTAATTTACAATTTCATTAACGAAAAATTTGTAATTCATCGAATTTTAGAGGTCGGTAGGGGCGGCAAAATTTGAATAGCCTACTACCGGAAAATATCTAAATCCGCCACTGTGATAGATATATATATATATATATATATATATATATATATATATATATATATATACAGTGGCGTAGATAGCTTTTTGCGATGGGGGGGGGGGCGATTTGACTTAGTGCAAAATTTCATAAGTTTTTCATCTAAAGTTCTATTTTTGTTGATAAAAATATTCTTTCATGTAGGTAGTACAAAATGAACAGAAAAGTTAAATTAAATTGCAAAAAATTCAAATTATTTTAATTGGAAAATATTAATTAAAAATCAGTGAAAAATTTAATTATATTTAATTGGATATATACATCATTGAAAATATTCTTGGGAAAATCAGAGTAGAAAATCTAGATTTTGGCGTTTTTTGACAATCCATTTACTTCGTCAGCTGTGATTCCATTATCACGATGAATTGCCAGAGCAGCCAAACCTTTCAATAAAAAAAAATTGGACAAACATGAGTTTTCAATTTGCAATGAATTCAGAAGGGTCATTACAAGTCCATTTCTTTTATGGTGCTCCTTTGAATCGTTTTTATTCGCTTCAAACGTCGAAACCGGCAACGTAGCTAATATTTTGAGCAATATGATATTCGAAAAAAAAAAATTCTAGGCAATCATTCAGCTCTATGAATTAAATATTTCTTCCACACTCTCAACTAACGAGAACAACAGGAGTGGCAGTACGAAATTTCTGATAAAACTCGTCAGTTTTGATGAATTTATTAGCTGCTTTGTGAGCTTTGTCAATTTCGTATAAATCATGCTTGAAAAATACCGAAAATCTTTCTAATACATTTAGTCTAGTCAACAAGTGCTTTTTTGTTCAACTTTTTTCGCAAGTCTCAGAAAAATATGAGCAAAACATGTCACTCGATTCTGAGTGGCATGTAGATGTTTTTTGAGAAAAATAAAAATTCGCTCGCAAAAATTGTGAAAGTAATGAACATAATCCTGAAAAAAAAGGGTTTGATTTTTTGCCAATATGTTAAAGATTGATTGAGATTTTTGAAGTCTGAAGAAAGATTCGAAAAGAAGAGGAAATTTCCCAAAAGAAATACTCTTCCGAAACTGTAGGATCAATATTTTCTCAGAGAGGTAAAAATACGGCCGAAAACGGATTATTCGATTTGGGCAAGTCAGGGGCATTAAGGACACTTCAACAATAAACATTATTCAACCATAATAAATATGAAAATTAAGGAATGAAAAAATTCAGATAGTTACTAAATCGGCGAATGAGCAGTAATCTGGTGATAATAGCGATTTTTCGAATAGTTATGCAATAGTTAATCAACAATTTTTTAGTACCTACTTGAACATGAAAATTGTGAGATTGACAACTGTTCACTATAGATCTAAGATTTTTTTTTCATTCTTGGAGCTATTATTATAAGGCTTCAGAATAAATCCCTGTTGAAAAAATAAATAAACTTCAATTTTTCAGTTGTTTATTTTCAATTTACGTTGTTTTGCAACATCAAAATGAAATTATTTTTATAATTTTAATGATCGGTTTTTTATTATCGGTAGCTACAAGGAAATGGTTTTTTTCAATATTCATCTCCTATTGTTTGAAAAATTGTTGTAAACGAATGCGTTGTTTATAAGAGAGTAAAGAAAAAAAAGTTATGTTTAATTAAAATGTTCATTTTTGCAACTAAGTAAATTGTTAGTAAAAAATTAAGTTTTTAATTTTTTTTTAACGGGGATCTACTCTGCAGTCTTTCGAAACTAACTCCAAGAATGAAAAAAATATCAGAACTATAGCTTAACAGTTATCACATTTGTAATGTTCTTGTTCAGGCAACAAAAAACTATTGCATAACTGATCGAAATATCGCGATAAAAATATTTTGTGGCCGGATTATTGTTTATTTACCTATCCAGTAAGAACCTGAAATTTTTCATTTCTTGATTTAATATGTAATATACTTAGTTAAATAATATTTATTGTTGAAGTGTCCGAAATGGGCGTTACTTTCGCAAGCCAGATTACCTGTTTTCGGCCGTATATTTACCCCTCTGAAGAATTATAAATATTAATCCTACAGTTCCGGGAGACTTTCTTTCAGAAAATATCCTCCTCTCTTCGTATCTTCATTTGGATATCAAAAATATCAATTAGTTTTTGAGATAGTTTTTTTCTTTTAGTAAATTGATTATAACTTTTACAATTTTCTCAAACAGAACTTTACTTTTTTCAAAAAATATCTACATGCTCTTCCGAATCGAATGACACCTTGTTCATATTCTTCCGAGTCTCATGAAAAAAGTTGAACAAAAAAAGAACTTGTTGACTAGACTATATTCTCATGATTAGTAAATCTTTCTCCAAGATCCATGATGTATAAGTCCAGAAATGTATTGAACGCCATCACAAGAAAACTTTTACTAACTCGAGAAGTTTTATTAAGTTCAAAATATTATGGAGTAATTAAATTGACAATCAAAGCCAAAAGTTAGTCATATTTTGATTCCTACTCTACCTCAAAAAATATTCGAGATATTAAATATTGATTGAAAATCTTCTAAAAGCAGAAGCCACGCACATCAAATGTAAACATGAATTTAATCAGTCACTAGAGCCAAAAAACGTTTGTGAAATGGAAAATTTTATTTACCAAGGTAGAAGTCAACCAAAACGCCGTCGCACTTCTTCTCTTTCAAAATTTTATACTACCTATACTATTGAACGAAACTGCTCGTGCTTTAGATATAATACTATAATATTAAACAAAAGCTCGAGCAGTTTGGTTTGATAGTAAGTAAGTACAGTATACAATTTAGAAAGAGAAGAAGTGCGAGGGGATTTTGGTTAACTTCTAATTAAACATTGAATAAAATATGCTCAAAACTACTAGTAACTTTACACAAAATTAGAAAAATGATTCAATTTCTTTTTTTTTTTTTTTTTTTTTTTTTTAATTTCATCGCATCAACCACAGAGGTTATTAGCGAACTTTAATATAGTATACAATTTGATGTCTTTAGAAAATTTTTACATTTTGGCTGTATGAGTTCGAGGAGATTGATTTGCTATTATGTTAAGATTATGAATAGAGTTTTACTTTGCCTGTGCTCAATCTGTCCATAATTATAGCGAGCGACCATTTCGTGGCTCCTGATTGGTCGGCCTGTTCGGAGCGCGGAAATTATACAATACTCAATTGCACAGCCGTCACTAAAACATATCTAGATGGTTTTTATATAATTGCACATACATAATATCAAAAGAGGTGCTAGTGCTTAGTAAATTTTATGTATACTTAAATACGTGGATACGGAGACTTTTATTGAATTCTACTATAATTTTTGTTGGCTCATGGGGGGGATTGATCCCCTTGATCCCCCCCTTATCTACGCCACTGTATATATATATATATATATATATATATATATATATATATATATATATATATATATATATATATATATATATATATATATATATTGGCCTCTGCAGCGGTCCCCATCAGATGAATTGAGATGAAATAATTTGGTATCTGGGGTTGTCTTTCGGGCAGAAAAAAACTATCAAAATTTGGCCAATTTTTGGTATTTCTAAACAAGGCAATGGCGAGGAAGTGTATATTATATTCATATTTATGATCAATGGAAATGGCAGTAATATCATATTTGTTAAGGATTTCTTGAGTTTTCATTCTCCCTATATTCTTTGTATATTGAAGAATACTAACACATTTTTTCATATTTGCCAATTTTGCTCTTTTTTCTCGTATCATTTCACTATCATTTTTAGAACATTATTATGCACTATTTTCAGTATTACCTACCCCGTTTTTAGTTATATTTTCACCGAAAAGAATAGACTTCAGCGTATCGAAAATCAACAGTTGTTTCATTCGCTTTGACCTTCTTGAAAATGATTTTCGAAATATTTCTTATTTCTGATATATATATATATATATATATATATATATATATATATATATATATATATATATATATATACTAGCTGACCCAGCAAACGTTGTTCTGCCATATAAATTATTTTTATCTATCTATCTTTCTATCTATTCATCTATCTGCAGGTATATCTCTATCTATGTATCTAGATAGTTATCTATCTTTCTATATATCTATCTATCTAACTATCTATCATTATATCTATCTATCTATCAATCCATCTGATCGGCAAACATTGTTTAAATTATTAAAATGGCTATTCAAAAATATGTGTTATTGATAGAAGGGTGAAAATTTAGAGTTGTATGTATTTTTTAATCATAAAAAAATAAAAATAAAAAATTTTGTCCAAAAAATTTATAAAATTGTTCGGAGTTGACCACCCTTATCACTTAGGGGTATGAAAAATATATTACGACCTATTCTCAGACCGACTATTTTTATTTTCGATTGCCATCTTGCAACGCTATCGCGGATCTTTGGATAAAATTTGAAAAAATGAAAATCGCAATGGAAAAATAGAGGTTGATCGTAGAAGGGTAAAAAATTGAAAGTAATATGAATTTTTTTATTCTAAGTCTTGACAAAATAAACATGAAAATCTTGCCAAAAAAATTGAAGTTTATAATTAACAAATAAAAAATACTTGTTGATCGTAGAGGGGCGGAAATTCAGGGTTGTATGTATTTTTGAATTCTGTATCATAAAAAATATAGAACAGAAAATTTTTTCTGACAAATAAAAAAAAATTAAGGTGTTGGACCACTCTCATTATTTAGGGGGATGAAAAATAGATGTTGTCCGATTCTCAGACCTAACCGATATGCACAAAAAATTTCATTACAATCGGTCAAGCCATTTCGTAGGAGTTTAACAAATAAAAAATAGGGGTTGGTTGTAGAGGGTTGAAATGGGTTGTATGTATTTTTGAATGCTGTATCATAAAAAAATAGAACAGAAAATTTTGTCTGAATAAAAAAATTAAAAATTGAGGGATGGACCACTCTTAACATTTAGGAGGATGAAAAATAGATGCTGGCCGATTCGGAGACCTACCCGATATGCACACAAAATTTCATGAGACTCGGTCGAGCCATTTCGGAGGAGTTTAACTTCTAACACCGTGACACGAGAATTTTATATATTAGATGTATATATATATATATATATATATATATATATATATATATATATATATATATATATATATATATATATATATATATATATATATATATATATATATATATATATATATATATATATATATATATTTATATATATATATATATATATATATATATATATATATATATATATATATATATATATATATATTATGTGTGCGTATGTGAGATCAATTCACATGACTCGCATGACTGAAGCAATGAATACAAAATTAGCTTCATCAAAGAAAAACCTTTCATCATGTCATACCTATATGTTAACACCTGGTTTTATAACTGCGTGAGTCAACGAGAGGTATTTCTCAATACCTCGATTCAAAACTCTTTTCATTCACAACGAAAAGCCGAAGAAGTAGCAATAACAGATTGGAGTCGCCCTTCTACCCTCAGGCTTTAGCTCGTACTAACCGAACGTTTAATATTGGATGAGAGAACGAGCCGCTACCCTTGATTGTAAGGGTGGTTCGTACCCAGGGGGTGCAATCATACTTAAGCCGACAATTGTGTGTTCATTAGACTGCCCTGGGCGTAAATCTGGCCAATACAAATTATATTCATCCCTGATCACTCAGATCTTCTATGTATAAAAGAGTTTTGGGATTGTACGAGGGCTGTGAGAAAGAACGGTGCTTGTACTCACGCGTTCTTATTTTATTCAAACTTGCTGCATGTACGAAATATATTTCTATATTCGTTTTACAAATTACGTAGAATTTAATTATGAAAGAGAAATTCTATACTATACTAACTTTACTCTCCTCTGAGGAGGAACAAGCCTGGTGTTTAAAGAAAGCACTATCGACGGCTAAATAGACCATACCTACATTCAAATTTATAGTAATTCAACTGCAGAAGTTTTACATCACCACAAAAATTATAATACCATATCAGAACTAAAAAAAACGAAAGTTATATATTATGTATTGAATAGCTGACACAATAAGGTAAATTAATAACAATAGAGACTAATTGAAAAAAACGTTTGAGGGTAACCAAATGAAAAAAAAATAACGAAGAATGGCGATGATGATAAAATTATGGTTAATAATTTTTTTCAAAGGTATCTATGGAAAATAACATTTTATTATTATCACAAAAGTATGAACTAATCATAGAGCTAAAACAATAGATTCAGTAGTAATGATAAGTTTGTTTTAACTGAAGTACTACACATGTGTTTCAATTTTATGTAAATATACTCAAAAATCAACCCCAAAAACCAAAAATAACGACTATATGATTTTCACCAAAAAATTGGATGATAAAATTGCTATAATTTTGTATGAACATTGGTATTATACACATATAGGTACTCTCTATTCATATAGAGTATCTTATTAAAATCCAAAAACACTGGCACTTACCTGACTTCATTATCACTATCCTCAGTTTCTTCTGAATCATTTTAATGATTCATTCCTTTATTATATATATATATATATATATATATATATATATATATATATATATATATATATATATATATATATATTTATATATATATATATATAATCTCTTGATAATTATTAGCAATAACAGGCTTGTTGAATCTTAAAAAACTCGATTTTATTAAAAAGTTGACGTTTCGCCACGACATTCGTGGCTTTATCAAAACTTTTTAAGATTCAACAAGCCTGTTATTGCTAATAATTATCAAGAGATTAGAAATAGTTCACAGGCAACAATAATTCGAATAAATAATTATATATATATATATATATATATATATATATATATATATATATATATATATATATATATATATATATATATAATTATTTATTCGAATTATTGTTGCCTGTGAACTATTTCTAATCTCTTGATAATTATATATATATATATATATATATATATATATATATACAGGGCCGTAGCCAGAGGGGCGCCAGAGGGGGCTGAGCCCCCTCTGGAATTATTTAAGTCCCCTCTAGAAAAGATACCAGAATTATTACAAACCAAAAATGTTTATATCTGCGTAGAAACATAAAACTAGCCTAGTTACAAACAAATCTACCTAATTGTAAAACTGACTTTATTTATTTGCGGCATCTTTTAACCCGCAAAACATGTTGACGTTTGGGTTGCCAGATTTTTCAGAGCCGTGTTGCACTTTAGACGCTGATTTGTCGCCCAAAAGCGCAACCGTGGTTGTGACATGTTAACGGGTAAACATTGGTAACAAGTATTTTTCATATAAAATTCATTTATTCTAGGAGTTATTTCATACGTGTTTTGCTGATAATTTGTCGCCCAAAATCGCAATCATGATTTTTTTCGCAACTGCACGAAAAAGTAGTACACCCAACATGTTGCCTACTCGCCAACAATAGGTATTTCCGGGACTTTTTACTTAAATTACTATTGCAATCAAAACCACGATTCTGTTACAAATATCTTTATTTTTATATAAACTGTTCACAAGACATCATAACATCATCATCATCTTTGTCTGTGCTTGAAGTTGTGGATTGGTTCTGCTACTGATACATATCAGAATTAAATTTTGCATACATAGCTTTGCTCGGCTGAAATTATTTACAGCAAATCTCATTTATTTCCAAGTGAGATCTAATAGACACAACTGAATTTAACATTTTGTTTCGAATTTTACATTTAACAAAATCAATGAAAATATGATGACGGTAACCTTAGAAGAGTAAATGCAAATAGAGCTAAATCTTCAAACATGAATTTTCATTCTTCAAGAGTCTGGAGTGCAACATCTGATAAGGAACTTCATTCCAAAAAAACAAAATGACAAACAGACATATTGTTCGTTCTGAAATTAAAAATGTCGTCGCGAAATTTTATCATGAATAATGATTTCTTGTTTTTAACCCCTGTACCTTTCTCCTTCAAAAGAAATAAAGAACGACTTACCACCCTCATAGAATTCGATAACAACCACCAACGTTTAGTCGGGAGCATTCGAATGGGGAGCGCATCCCTTTCGCGAGAGCATTGACAGTTGCTGTCCGAGGATTTGAATAATCATTGTTTTGTGTTGGTCTTTTTATTGGATTTATCGGCATTTTTATATGGAGCATTATAGAATTACATTTATTTACACTTGCTAAAATACACCTGCTGCTTTCAGGATCATATGAATTTGTTCTCATGCTGGATTAAGACATGTCATTTTGAAATCGCATTAACACGACTGTGCTTAAATACAGATTGTTAATGGAATTATTTAAGACGATTTTTTTTCAATTGGAAAATTCTTTTATATTTATTTATCGAAAATGTGTAATTTAGGTGGTAAATGAATTCCTGTGTTCTGAGAGAAATAATTTCTTTGTTTTATACTCATTTAATTTCGAATATTCCCGGTGAACAACAATCACAACTTAATGAAGAAGTTGTATGTAGGTATATAAATATATTTTGGAACGAACTTCTTTAGCGCACGTGATCTTTCTGACACTTAGCTAGTGGAAGATTGGCCTAAAAACATTGTAACATTAGTAACATTAAAGACAGCGTAAGCGACAGCTGTATTCGTATATGCCTATGTGATTTTCAAGCCGTGAGAGTCAAAACGCTGATAGTCTTTTAAACATTCAATTACTTTCAAACGTTGTTATCTTATTCATAAATAATGAACTGTAAAAGTTATTTTTAACAGATTTTTTTGAGATTTTCAATTTTGTTTCATTTGTAGCAATTTCAACATAAACTTCTCTGATAAAACCTTGGAGCCATTACCACAAGTTCTCTTGGATGAACTTCATTCAAGAATCAACTATGATCTACGAAAATCTACAAGATATCTACCACTATCGATGATGGAGTTTTCTGGAAACACTTACATAAAATTTAATGGTAAACATAGGTGTCTTGAGTCACCACAACCCAATCATATCTAAGACTGAATGTACTGACTGAATTATAATAAAATGTTTATTTTAAGAACTTTAAAAAATTTATTAATTATAGTTTTATCAGGCTAAGTGTGCCAGATATCGCACCCACTTTATTAAAATAAATTTACTTCCAGTAACTGGAAATGAATAATTTTCACTATACCAAAAAGTTTATATATAACAACATAAAATAACACTGCTGTTACATAATACTCTCAAAATAAAATTTCAAAAATGTAACTTCCCCCATTTTGATCAGCTCATGAAAATTTGCACCTACTATCGCAGAGTGTCTTTTGTGAAAATATCACTCCCACAGCAGCCAGACTATAGAAAGTCATGGTAAGAGGGGGAGCTAACCCCACAATGTCGCTCAAGAAGCCAGACGGGTCATACACTGAAGTAGAAGAGGAACGATCGATTCTTCTTCTTAAAACACACTTTCCAGGTAGTGAACTCGTGAGCAGTATTGAAATAGGAACGGAGCACATCAAGAACTCCCGAAAGGAGGACTGTGATTTTGCTAGGAAAACATTCACAAGGCCACGGCTTGAATGGGCAATAAGCACCTTTCAGCCGTATAAATCCTCAGGGGAGTGGATGGGGGTTTTCCGGTACTCCTGCAGAAAGGGGTAGAAGAGATTCTTTCTCATTTGCTGAATATAACAAGAAGCAGCTTGGCATTAGGTAAAATATCTGAAGAATGTAGAAGGGCAAGTAACCATTCCACAAATAGGGAAAAAGACAGGACTGACCCTAGATCTTCCAGGCCCATCTGCTCAACAACATTTGACTTAAAACGATGGAGAAAGTAGTTGATAACTACATTAAAACAGAGAATACACCACACACAACACATGTGTCTGTCAGAGAAGCACTCAGAAGGCGAGGTGTAAAGTATACCATTGTACGATGGATGTATGAAGTGTTGATGATGAGGACAGCTGACACACCGGTGGGTAATAAACCCATCTCTGTCAAAGCCACTCGGAGAACACCTCAGGTTAAAGTAATATCTCCCCTTCTATGGTGCCTAGAGGTGGATGAACTACTACATAGTCTAACGGAGCATGGCTTCGAATGCGTAGGATATGCTGAAGACATAGTCTTAATAGTTAGAGGTAAATATGAGGGTAACCTATGTGATTTAATACAGGAGTGCCTCAGAATTATTGAACAGTGGTGCTTGTCAGTGGGGCTAAATATTAACCAAATCAAGACCACAGTAATTCCTTTCACCCGGAAAAGAGAACTTCCGGCCATGAAATCCCTCCTATTAAATGGAAATACCATAGAATGGAAGCCTGAATAACACTGGACAGCAATCTGTGGAACAAACATATTGATATCGTTGCTAGTAAATCAACAAGGACTCTGATGGTGTGTATAAGACTATCTGGTAGTAATTGGGGCTGTAACCCTAAAATACTTCAATGGATGTACGTCATGATTGTGAGACCAATTATTACTTATGAGCCAGCAGTTTGGCATACCAAAGCAGGTCAGACAAGTACAAGAAAAGTGCAAGAGCTGGCCTGTATGTGTATCACGTTAGCTATGAGAACGTGCCCACCTAGGGCACTTGAGATCATTACAGATCTCGCACCTCTACATCTAGTGATCGGCAAATTAGCCCATGAGGCGATTCTTAGAATATCTAAAGAAGGCACAGGTGGTGAGAGGATTAAAAGTCAGAGGGTTTGGTTCTCTCCGACCAATTACATCTCATCACCGAAGCTCCCTAGTGATGTGATGGTAAAGAAAGTAAGCATTTAGAAGAACTTCACTACGATGCTAAGTAAAAAGGAAGAATGGGAAATGGAATCTACCACCCAAAGTTTCAAAGACAATACCATAAAAGGTACAAAGATGGTTCAAAAACCACTACACGAGCTGGCACTGTCGCTTGGCTCCTGTTAGAGCGTCTTTCAGGCAGAAAGACTGGTAATCGAAGGATGTGTAGATATGAACCTAGAGATAAACTATCAGAAATGCAACATAGCTATCCATTCTGATAGTCAAGCGGCTATAAAAGCACTGAGCTCCCGTTTAATCGATTCAAAGTTGATATGGGAGTGCCAAAGGAAACTTAATGAAATTGGTATGAATAATAGGGTCTCTTTAGTCTGGGTTCCCGGTCACTCTGGAATCAAGCGAAATGAAGAGGCCCACGAATGCCTATTACTGGCCCAGAACTTTCTGTGGTATAGGAAAATACACCTATAAGAGAGAGTTTCGGGAGAAAGAGGAAACCGAAAGAGAAACACTCTGGCGGAATCTTCCAGATAGTTCTTCCGGAACTTTGAAACTGCAAGATCCAAAGGATATCTGGATCTCAGTAAGAATAACTACACATACACAACTACACCTCCTCACTGGCTTTCTTACAGGACACTTTCACCTCAGAAAGCATCTGATGAGAATAGGTTCATCACAAACTGACGAGTATAGATTCTGTGGGGAGGAGGAGGAAACTCCTATTCTCTTGGATACAGAATGCCTCGCCATTGCAAGCCAAAGAAAACAATTTTTGGGTCAAGAAATTTGTAGGAGTGACGACATAACCTCTCTAAAGCCTTCCCAGATATTGGAGTTTATTAATACTCTGCAACTAGAAGGCTGTTGGTAGATGGCGTAGTACAGAAAACAGCTTTGGTGGGTGGGTAGAATAGACCACAGGCACGGATCCAGAGGGGGGAACTGGGGGAACGCCCCCCCCCAAATGGCCCGGGCCCACCTAATTGTTTTGATTGGGAGCTACTCAATTTACCATTTCCCAAAATACCAGGACCTTTTGGCTTTTGAATATATAAAAGTTCCTCCCCAAAAGTCGGGCCTGGATCCGCGCCTGAGACCATAAGGTCGCAGTGCAACATAACCCCAAATTAAATTGATCATTTTCAAACACCTGATTTCGACAGGTCCGCCATTTTGGCTGGAGGACAAACAAACCATTTACGACTATCAGTGTTCTGAGTTGTTTGCTTTCGTTTATTGAAAGTAAAAGTATTAAAAAACTTTGAATCATAAATTTATATTGAAAATGGAAAGAACTACTTATTATCAATCACTTCCATCATCGATATGGTTAATTATTTTATCCTCACCCACAGTTTTTATACTGGACAGCAAATGAAAGCATATAAAAGCTTGCAAGGTTTCAAATTGTATGAAGCAGGACTAGTCCAAGAAATTTATGGGAAAAGAGTGAACGAAATAGCTTTTGTAGTTATTGGCAAGGTAAGATGTATTTTAATGATATTCATTAGGTTTATTCTCATACTAATCAGTGTTCTTAATTGTTATAACTAAAAGTAAACTTTATATTTCAGGTGAAACATTCACAACGTCTTAAGGAAAAGCTTCTGAATTCATGGGTTATTATCCTAACTGACGGTAGTATTTCCAGTGGACACAGTATGGCAGGCTTAGGAGAAGTGTGCAGTCATATAGCAGCAATTGTTTTCCTCCTTCACACCCGCTCTCAGTCTAAGGATGAAGAAGTGTGTACCTCAAAGCTGGCAATGTGGCCTGTCTATATCTATATGATATGTCTATATCTTCATATTGTTCCTCCAGAAAAAATAAATATACTTTCATGAAGGTCCTAATTTGCTGTCATATAACAATTACAGCAAAATCACCAGATACCTGCTCTACCTGCTTTTTTCGTTTAACCGAACGTTTAAACCTGCTGACTTCAGTTTTACCAACAGGATTGGCAATTGTGTACCCCATATTTTGGGTTGGAATCCAGTCAGGGTTGTCTTTATCCAATAACTCTGAGTCCCTGAAAAATATTTTAAATGAAGAGTTTATCTTTTTTCGCTTATTCGAGTAAACTTACCTGTTATAAAATGTTTAGAACAGACTCGTGCATATTTCAATTGATTTTCACTAAAAGGTCCCCTTTTCAATGCTTTAATCCATCTCTCTTGCCTTTCTCGTGATACAGAATTTGAATAATCACCAGCATTCTTGAGGACAGCAGGGATTCTATAAAATCTCACTTTGTCTCGGTTTCCTCTCATACCACAATTAACCACGGCACCAAACGATGGCATTTTCTCTAATAAACTCCAACAATAATGAAATAATCAGAAAAAAACTGTAAATTCGACAAACAACTCAAAAAGTTATGAAACTTAAATGACAGTTCAGCACAACTGTTTGCATAACAATGGTTTGTTTGTCCTCCAGGCAAAATGGCCGAAATCGCGTGACGTCATATGAAAATGGTCTATGAGTAAATGAATCGCAGAGTGCGATATAACGCTATTACTTTACTGATCTTGAGAACAGGTTTCGAACTTAATTAAAGTAGCAAATAAATTAAAAATTTGGAGACTATACTCCAACCCTTAGTTGATTATTTGTACGCATATCTTTCATTTTTGTTAACTAAATGTTGACTTGTTTAACACAATTATATATGATCATACTGGATAAATGAAGATTATTATTATCACTATTTCACCTTAATTCTCATGAAATATGAGTATATTTAGACAACAAGAGAGCAGTGAAAAATAGAAGATAACACTAGAATATTAACAAAATAATGATTAGCACAATAGTGATGAAAATAATGTACAGGGTATTCCAGAAAAAACGTTTCAGCTGAATATTTCGTTTCATATAAAGTATTAGAAAAGTTCTAAAAACTGGTCGATTTTTAAATTAAGGAAATCATCGATTCACATATAAGTTGTTGTTTAGTTGAGTTTCATTGAAATAAACAGGACTAGTTATTTCCGAAGTATTATAATTAAATATATATATATATATATATATATATATATATATATATATATATATATATATTATATTATATATATTATATATATATATATATATATATAATATACATATATATATATATATATATATATATATATATATATATATATATATATATACATATATATGTATATATATATATATATATATATATATATATATATATATATATATATATATATATATATATATATCACTATCGATATGATGTCTAACCTAATAAAATTTGCAATAGCCCAGAATCTGATAAAGTTATAAAATACCCTCATGTGTACAAAGTCAATGGCGATGAGCCCTATAGATCACCACCATAATATTAACACAGCAAACTTAAAATTGTATTAACCTTTACATTCATAGATACGTATATATACGCATGGTAACATCCCTGTGTCAATGTTTTCCATGCTAATGTTTGATTATCAGATTAAGCCAAGAGTGGCAGGTTTGCAGTCATCATACATTAAACGATATAGTTGCTTCCGAATCTTATGCAGACATTCATCATTTTTCCGCAAACAATGGTTTTATTAGAAAGTCTGATTTATTTGGCAATCAAAACTGTATTTCTGAGAGATCCATTTATATTTCTTAGGCTTATAAAAGATGATTTCCATCTTGAATTGTCTCAGCTTTGCATACTTGAATATAAATAAATTGAGTGGAATGGTTTCAGACATATATTCATCTTCAGGGCATATAGTAAACTAGAGTATAGGGTAAAGTAGGAAACTGAATTTCGGAATGTTATTCATAATTTATTTCTACACCTTTGGCATTTTCAAAAATTTACGCTCACTCAGCTTCGTGCCATTTCATTGCCCAAATTGGTACCATTTAGTCTGTTATGCTCCGATGGAGATGACAATATGCAAGAAAAAAAAAAAAATATATATATATATATATATATATATAATATTATATATATATATATATATATATATATATATATATATATATATATATATATATATATATATATATATATATATATATATATATATATATTATATATATATATATATTATATATATATATATATATATATAATATATATATATATATATATATATATATATATATATATATATATATATATATATATATATATATATATATATATATATGTGTGTGTGTGTATTTACACCAAAAAAGTCTCAAAAATCGTAATCCAGGAGCTCTGCAACGGTTTATAACTTAATATAGGTAATTGAAAACGTTCCAAGGCCGTTAAATATTTAGTACCCTGTACACCGAAATAATGAATTATTACTTCATTGAATATCATAAATAAGAGAGTAGGCATTTAAAAAAGAACTTATGAGTGTATCGATCTATTTAGTACACTAATGTTTCTGCTAAATAATCTCCGATGCCGAGATTGTATTTATTCGCCTCAGTATTATCGTTTCGAGGTTTGAAAAGAAAAATAGATATTTGATGTTTCATTCTTGTTCGAGTAGGCAACACTGATCAAATTTAACCAAATCGTAGAAGTATTCTGTTATATATGTTCGAATACATTCGAAATTAAAGGATGAGTTCAAGAATTAAGTAGCAATCACTACATAAAATATCAATAATGAAAAGTACAGTGTATCAATATATTGTTTTTTTTTGATAAATTGGGGTAAACTTTTTTTTTTTTTTTTTTTTTTTATTTCAAATAACCGCACTAACCCTTTGGATTATAGGCGGTGGAGTTGATACATAATATTTATAATTTCCTAATTAAATCTAAGTTTTGCAAAAATACAATGATTTTGTTACTGTTACTATAAAGTAACATTTCTTTCAAGTTAGAGGAAATGTTATATGTGTCTCTTTGAATTTGGAGTAAAGGGCACTGCACTATAATATGTTTCACTGTTAGTTGAGCTCCGCACATATCACAAGTTGGTTCATTTTGTCTAGAAAGCAAGTATTCATGTGTGAGCTTAGTGTGTCCTAGGCGTAGTCGAGTCATTCTCACTTGTTCTCTTCTTTTCGTTATTTGATTGTGTCAAGGTCCCACGTTCGGTTTGATTTCTTGTGTTTCCGATTGTGAGGCCTGCCATTCTATGTTCCAAGTGTTCTTATCTTATTTTGTGAAGGATTTCATATCAATTGAGAGTGTATTGCACGCTGCCTGGTTCGGTTATTGATTGCTTCCGAGATTTTTATCAGCCGATATCATTTCCACTTATTCCTATATGGCCGAAGGTACCAGAAAGAGTATTACTTCTTTGTTCAATGTTGGATAGTGAGAAGTCTCTTTGATCAGTCTTGCTCATCGGTGGTTTACATATATTCGGCCCCGCAATATTGTAGAGAGCTTATGAATCTGATATAATTATGAATTTTTCAGATATGCTCGATTTCGAGTGCCTTAGAGCTTGAGAATTTGCAAACAGTTCTCCTGTGAGATTGGAATGGTCTCCGGTAGCTTATAGGTTAGGGTAGCTTCAGGTGTACACTGCAGCTCCTACTCCAGACTCTGTTTTTGATGCATCTGTGTATATTTCAATGAATCCTTGATGATGTTGTAGGATTTCACGAATTTGGATATAATTGTGTGTTTGTATATAATTTTATTAAATCGCGTTAGTGGTGTTAATTATTGGTTGGTGTATCTGCTAAGGGGGAGGGGTGTTTAGGTTCATGGGGTAGAGGGGGTGGGAATTTCTGCTTGAAGTGGCCTCATGTACCTTGAATCCTTTCATAGAAAGGTGGGTCGGTCTAGGTTTCTCGTAAGCAGCTAGGAAGCATGTGGTTATTGTATTTCTATATGTGGCACGTTTCGAGTGAGGCTATTCGAGCGCGTAAATTGCTTAATTTTGTCTTCTGTGATGTTAGGGATAATCGCCATTTTCACATTCCAGGCTTTTAATAGGAGTAGTTCTGTAAGCCTCCCAGGAATAGTCGCAAGGGCAGAAATTCTGAAGGCTATCCAAGGATTCAAGACGGGTGGGGGTTTGCGAAGCATACGCATGCAGCATATCAATCCTTGGAGGCGAATGAGAGCTCTATATAGAGTGAGAAGGGTCGATCATACTGCACCCCATTGCTTATGTGCCTAAATTTTCAATATGCGGTAAGCTTTTTTGACAGCGAGAGAATGAGATGTTGATGTTATTTCCAATTCAGCTGTTGGTCAAATATCATTGCCAAAAATTGTTATGTATCGTAAAAGTTAAGTTGATTTATATAGGGTTATGTTGGTGTATTACTGTATCCTCTTCGAGAATAATTATGCATTTCGGTTACTTGGGGAAGGTGATAACTGTAGTCTTCGACCATGTTTCGACGAATATATCTGTGCTGTAGAGTGGGTTACTAGATTATCAAATTTTTGACCTTTGGCAAATATTATTAGATCGTCTGGCATAAAGTTTGCTAATGGCTGGTTTTTCATCGACGGATGATCTTTATTGAGTGCAATCAGAAAAAGTGTTGGGCTTATTATGAGCCCTTCGTGTGCCCATTTCCTGTGTTTGTGTTTGATAGTATCCGGGCGAGACGAACTGACAGGTCTATGGTTGTAGGATTTTTAATGAGGCTTAATATGTTTGCGGCCGCTGGTTATCTGCCATTGACCTGAAGTCCTGCCAGAATTTGATGACGGCCATTGTAGTATGCAAAGGGGCGGTTTGTTGATATCAAATTATATTGCCATAGCATTTCTGTTTGTTTGGGGCAAACGCTTCGATGTATTGACTCTCCAGAATCTATTATGTTGTCTAGTGTTGATTTACATGAGGTCTGAAGCGGACTGTTCTGGTTATTGATTTGTTTTTTGGCTTGCAAGTGGTCAAAATAAGTTGTTTATTAATATTTGCCAGCAGTTTGGCAGCATTGGGGTAGATGTCAGTGGAAATTGGGTCCATTTAAAGGTATGTAGTTTTTTTTTTTTTTGAGGATGACTTGTTTGGTTTGCAAGATGGGATACACTAGGTGCATGGCGTCAGATTCTGGGCGGAATTTCTGTTCTATGCAAATTATAATTTGAAAATTTGTAGAAGGAAATTTTTCGCTACTAGCGTAAGTTCTTTAAGAAAAGGCATGGAAGTTGGGATATCATGCAGGTTGGAAGCGGTGTTTTTGAGAGATGATGAGTGTTCTGAAAATTCTGATTCGGTAATTGGATTGATTGATTGGTCATGGTGTACTGCTATGCCTGATCTGTGTAGATTCTTGGGAATTTTATATGTGAGAAAGTTTTCTATGCGGTAACTTTGCGTAGTGGAGTTATTTTTTATAGTAGCTTCGGCTTAGTTCTTCTGCTATGTCTTTTTTCGGGTATGATGAGTGTTGTTCTTTTCTGTATTGGCATTGATTGCGCATATATGTTTCGATCAGATTTTTTAACTTTTTTCGGGCACTACTGATGAAAGAGGGGTGGTTGCTGATTAATATCTGAACGTATTTGCTGCGTGCATGAGTCTCTCTTATGGCGTGCTGGCGCGTGATGCAATGCGGTAGCTAATGGCTCGGTGTTATTGAAATTCATCTTGTTTCTGCATTTTTTTTCGTTTCTATAATAATTTGCAGCGCAGTGTTGCAGGCTTTTATGTCGAGCCTGTGGAACAATAGCTTGCGTTCGCAGCGATGGTAACAGGCTTGTGCTTTTTATTAATTTCTGGTTTTTCCCTATTGAGCGTCTTTCTGCTGGGCTTCTTATGATTATCAATTATTGAGTTGGTAGTTATATTGTCTATGTTGTCGGCGTTAATTGTAGTCTGAGAAATTGTTTTTATTATTTTCAATAGCCATACTGAATCAGCATCGATCTGAGTCGGCACCATCTTATTGAATTGTTCTTATTTTATCTCTGTGTTCTTTAGAGGTGTTGTTTATGTATTTGGGTGGTGATCGCTTTAGCTATAGATCCTCTAATGGCTCCCTCGCATTCCTAACGTGATGTATAGGGGTTGGGGTTGGCATGCAGTTAACGTCTACTGGGGCTGCTATGAGTTTCCGTGGCAGAGTTTAAAAAAACAACCACGTAATCTTGTCATGGATCATCATATAAGTGCGGGGTGATGAATTCTGCCTATTATGAATGCTTCAATTATCGTGACGCCTCTGCGGATGCAGCCTATGATGCTGATCCCAGTTGCGCTATATGTCGCGTTATATCGTGGTGTGGGGAATCTGATCTAAACTAGTGCTATCAATTCTTTTGCATTCAATCTGATTTGGAGTTATGTTATATTCATATATAGTTTATTTTTTGTTGGGGCTGAAATACAGACTGGCATTGCTTCGAGATTGGTTGTTATTAAATATTTGTTCTCGCGGGCATCTCATATTTCGATGTTTATGTATATAGGCGGTGACCACACTAGCTCCTTTGCATTAGTGATCCTGCGGAGCGCTCTCTCTCGTAAAGAAAACGCTTATTAATGTTTTAAACTTGTGTGCTTTTATTTCTCACGAAAATGGGTTTGTTGTAAAGCATAGTATCGTGCTGGAGAATCATTCAAGATAGTAATTTTGGAGCATGTTGAACTATGGATTAATATCCCATTCATATGTCACTGTAAGATGTTATTGAATGGGATTTAATATCAAAATCGCAGGTATTTATATCGTGTTGAATCAATAAGTCGGAAGTCTGATGAATGCACTTTGGGATTCTTTATCGGCAACAGATTGTTAAGTTTGTCTTTGTAGTTTTTTCCTCAGTTTCTGTACTATCTCACTTTCAGACTTTCGGTTTTCAAGTATGAAGAGTGGAAGTTGAGGCGATAATTCTAGAGAGTGGCGAGAGTGTCTTCTGTTATAGTCCCTCTCGATCACCGCTCCGCAGAAGCATGGCTTTTCTTGATGCATGGAATTTCTAGTAAATGCTTTTGAATGTTGCGGTGCGTTCAGTGTAGTAGGTGTTTGTTGTTGAGTCACTGAGCGTTTCTTATAGTATTGCATCCTGTTGCAGAATCAATTATATTGGTGAATCGTTGTCTCTGTTTGTATTTTTTATTCTTTGAAGTGTCTTGTGCGAAGGCAAATGTGGTTCCTCTGCATTGTGTAGGTGTTAATGATTTCTGGCTCAAACTCTCCCGCTTTCGCTTCTGCGTTGATTGATTATCATCACAAGCGAGTTACGCTGCTCCGGCTTCAGTTGAAATTAATGTTGGGTTATTTTCGAATAATGGGTGGATAACTTGTATACCGCAGAGTTGATTGGGTAGGATTTTGAGGTTTCTTTGAGTTTGTTGGTAATGATTTTGAGGTGTGAGTTTGCTTGGGGCAATCGGACTGCTAATGTCGGGGCCTGTTAGTCTAGGGCATTTGAAAGCCGGTTTTCTACTATAACAGGATAGTATAAAATGGCGGAAGTTACGTATGATCATGGGTTAATTAATTAGATTCAGGGACTATGCAAATATCTTCTACTGGTTTGATATAACCCACTTGACGTGCTGACAGGCTGAGCGACTATGATTCGTATTCTGAGTTTGTTGCACGGGATTCTTAGGAAAGGTTACTGGGAGATATTAGACTTAGTGCCTATTTGCATAGTTATGCAATAAGAATATCGTGTGAGGTATTGGTAGGACTTAGCATTGGATATTAACTAGCCTGCTCGATCGGTGCGATTCAATGGCTTCGAGCTGGGATTACCCTTTCTCCATTAATAGTCCGATCGGGCTGCATGATTTTTCAGATCTGGTTGAGCCAATTTCCTGCTACTACTGCACGTATACACAATTCTTCTATGTTGATATTCTCAGCGATGAGAAGAGGATATTTTTGGGTTGAAGCGATGGGTTCCCCTCTAATTGAAAGAAGAAGATAAATGCTTTGAAGTTTTTTCGTAAATTGTTTCGACCTGGTGTTACCAAAAGCCAACTAGGGCTTGGATCTTGGTTGGGAATCGTTAACTTGGCTGCAATGGCGTAGTAATAAATGAACGTGTAGGTGGTTCTGGATGGATTTGTTTGGTAAGAGGGTTGTTGGTTGGTTGGATTTTGATTAGGCATTTATTGTTGATCCTATTTTGTCTATCTATCCAATCATATTTTATCGAGATATTCATACTCTCTCGACGCCGGAGTACGGTCCTAACTCCCCAGTTCTACTGTTGTGGAACCAATGAAAGAATTCTTCCTCTTTAATATGGTGCACTGGTTGGAATTTGAAACGTAATAAAACTATAATAAATCGAAAATTAGATGGAGCTGATGACACAAACTGTTACTCGTATTCACGTCAAACTGACGTTTTTTTTTCTGGGGTAAACTTGTTTTAGATATTTTTGAATAATGAATTATTCATCCTTAATCGCGTTTGAAGCGCCCGAGATGATTTCAATGAATGGCGCTTTATTTTCGATTTAAACAGCTGCAATTTGTGGCATGCCAGAAAAACTTCTGAGGGAAGAGCGTTTCATAAGTTTGCCTTTTGGCTCAGAATGGCTTTTTGATAATAAAAGTTCTAGCATTCAGGATGTGCACGGTAAAATTATGTGCATTATCTGCTCATCTAATATAAAGATTGAATTGTGCTCCTACAGAAACAACGGAGGTAACCTCAAAAGAGCACTTGCCGTGATATTATCCTTAAAAGAGGCAAAGTCGACAACCTTCCTCCTATGTTAGAGTGAATGAAGGTGAGAGATTAAAGACCGTTTGTCCATTTTTCTCACTGCTCTATTCTGAATTCCGCCAAGTAGATGCAAGGCAGTGCATAAATGGTGAGTTCTATGCATTAGATCAATATTTTAATGCTGGACGAACTTAAACCTTTTTGAAACAGTAATAGCTGCTTTAGCGTTAACATACTTTTAGCACTATAAAAATGATTGATATCTATGCAACCGTCTTGGCAATGGTGAAGACATGTTAATGCCAGTTCAAATTTGAGTTAACGGTCACTTCTTAAGGATGCAGTTTATTAGATAGCCTAATAATGTTCTTTTTCAATAATAATGAAGGTAACATGAGAGAAGCTTTTCTATAGAATCAGTCTACTTGTGTCATGGTAGAACTCAAAGCAACAAAAATATCAGATGCCCAGTTATAAATTATGCTAAGGTCGTTTTTTATGGACTCAGCATACGCAAGACATTGATAGTCAGATTAAGATGCACTGATAGGTTTTTATTCATATAGTGGCTATTTCAGATTCTGTTTTCCGATTAATACATGACTTCAATATAATTCTTCATATTTCATAGGGAAGCAATAGCTTGTATATAATACTAAATGAATAATTGGTTTGCCATTTTGGACATCCTAAAATGCAGGCGGCCGAAGGCCGCATTATGGCAAACTTATAAAGCCGAGATAAGGAGATCGGTCCCGAATTGAGGGGCCCGAAGGGCCCCGTCGATCGCCCGTCTCACCTCGATCCGAGACGCCGATCTTCGATATCGAACGATTAAAGTTTGACGTTTTTCCGAAATTCGCTAAAACGGGAGCATTCCCGACGCTTAAGAACTATTTTCGCGTCACATGGACTCGAATTCACGTGACCGCCTTTGGAGCCGATAGTTGGACGGGTTGAGTTCTATCGAGAAGTTTCGGCACGGCGAGGCCCCATGAGGTCGTAGTATCTAGCCGATTACACACGAACTGAGATTGACAGCGAGTAGATTGTGCGCCTGTTCGACAGAGTCAGGGACGGGCTTAGCACTCCTCGGCGTTCGAGAAACTATATTTTTATCGATCTATATTTTTCACGGATCTATTTAATGGGCGATGGAGCCTCTCACTAGTTATACCTATATGTATTAAAAATATTACACTTGGAACAAATCAAAAGTATGAACTCCGAGCTGATAAAATATATTTTTTGAAAAGAATTTTAACGATTTGGGTTGCGGTCTGAAATCTATGATAATATTCGGATTAGAAATTATTTTAGATATACTATTGCATACTTTAATACAGTATGTTAAAAAAACATATTTTTCTGGTTTTATTCAAAAATGTGGATATATAATACTACTATAATTTAATGTTATTATAATTAATATTTATAAAAAAAAATTTTTTTTTAAATAACATACATACATCTACATTTCTGATATGTCAGACATTTATGGATTATATTTATGCAGTGGGTTGCTATTCTAGAATCTGTTTTTCGATTAATACAAGACATCAATATAATTTTTTTGTCTATAGCTTTATCGTAGTTTTACCTATATCTATGTAACGGAATCGTTCAACGTAATTTTAACGACTTTAAGATATCTGATTATTTTGAAAATGAGCACCCATAATAAGAAACGATGACAACACAATAATTACGTCACTTTCTTCTGATCATATGGATCAAAATTAATTTTAAAGGTTTTTACATATACTATACATAGAAGGAATATAAATATTGTGATTACTGTTATATTTGAGTATATTTTGAGAATGAAAAATGAGAAAATAAAATATTGTTTATATACTGAAAGTGAATGTAGATATATCCGCAACTAGCACAATGAATGTATTCATAATTTCAATATATTTTTGTTATAGTAAACATAGTAAATTTAAATTGTCAATATTTTCATTACGATACACTTTCATATAATTCATCATTGAATATTTCGAAAATAACTCTATTTACATCGCAAAAAGTACAGAAAACTCCGTTCACATCGTTTACATCTAATTCTGAAAAGTAAGAAGTTAAAGTGCATTTTTCAGTCCAAGTATAAGTTACCTTATCTTCAAACAATCACACAAAGTAGTGGAATTGTATGACGTCAAGCATTAGAAGGCTGTATGGTCAACTTATTTGAACAAACAAAAGATTATCGATGTTTGGAGTGTTTGAGAAAATTAGGTGCTAAATAAAAATATATTTAATGCTATGCCGCTAAGTAAATTTCTTGAGTATTGATTGGCAAATATGTGAAGTTATGTAAGAACGAGGAGGTTGTTATTGAGAAGTGACGAATGTTGCGAAAACTTCCCAACCTTCGATCTTTCCCATCGTGGACTGGTTTCGACGAACGGCCTCTGGCGAATGAAGCATTCAGGAAATTTTTTCTTCGTGGAAAATTATCTCGAATGTATCAGTGAATGGGTATTTTACTGAGAATTAGTGTTCTGATTACGCAGTAAACTTATTTTCAAATATTTGTCAGAAACATATAACCGGAATTCTATCCTTACTTTTATTACTACAGGAAGTTTGTCAATGAGAGATCTTTTTTTTTGACCAACAGTCTGTGCTCCAGATGATTGGGAAATTGCCTGGGGCACAGACGGTTTCGGGTTCGAATCCCAGATAAGATATGCGTGTTGTGATTGTCCATAATTGCAATTTCGTATACTCTAATC
Organism: Cynegetis impunctata; assembly: GCA_030704885.1. NCBI lineage: Eukaryota > Metazoa > Arthropoda > Insecta > Coleoptera > Coccinellidae > Cynegetis > Cynegetis impunctata. The sequence goes on from JARQZK010003639.1 coordinate 477,820, forward strand.
TGCTAGGTAATGTACTAGCTTACGAACCCATGAAAGTAGATGATGGAACACAGGCGAATAATCGCCAGTGTTTCATCATCCCCTTTGAAAACAAAAGAAAACTTTTTGTTCAAACCGTTCACCTCGTTTGCATCTAAGCAATTTCATCTGAGGTGTCAAATTTTTAACATTCTTTTTTATAACTAACGATAAACATATTACTCTTGTAAGTAGCATAATCATATTTAAAAAAAAAATCGTGAGCAGCAAAGTTCCATCACTGAAGTCGTATTTTTCGCGCGAAATGCTTTGCGTCGAGAAGCGATCCCAACGAATCAAAATTATATCTCAAAAACTCACTTTTAAACAGCAAACCTAATTGAAAAGTTACAAATAATTTATTTCATAAAAAAAAATTTGCGAAGTGCATCATGGTTGAGGAAAAAATTGAAACCAACGAACGAACGTTTCTCAACATCAACTCAATCGACGTATCAAATATCAAGCCTTTATTGTAAAAAAAATTCTCGCGAAGTGCATCGTGTACTGATGCGTGTACACAGTGGAGATGCGATTTGAACGGTCCCCGCGCGGGGCAGCTCGACTAAGGAAAATGGTTGAAACTACCCAAAGGCACTTTCTCTACATTAACTCAATCTACGTACCAATTTTGAACCCTATAACTCATTTGTCAGAAGCTGCGGAGTTTGGCACCCCACGAAAAAACGTCAAATATCTACATAATCTACCAAATTTTAGTTGTTTCGTTCCGCAACGAAAAAAACCCCAGATGAAAATAATTCAGCTCATTTAGTGTAATACGAACCACTGGAGGATGTCAATATGTACCGGGATGAAAATTTATATGAAAATCAGAAATATCTATGTAAAAATAGCGGCGGTTGCAGAAATTTACTCAAATGTTGATACTTTCGTTGTGCAACGGAATCAATCCCAAGTACCAAATTTCAACTCATTCGACTCGGTGGGAGCCTCTGGAGATGTCAATATGTACCGGGAAATATATATATATATATATATATATATATATATATATATATATATATATATCAGACAGAATTTTTTTTTCGAAAACCGTGGTCTAGGAGGTCTACAACGAATGGAAGAAATACTCCCTCACCTGACTGTTTTCCTTCGTTACACTGCAGTAGTATGTAGATATTTTATAGGATAAAATACATCTAAAAAACACATATGTAGCAGACAAAGTTCTGTCACTATGATTCCATTCTCTCCACATCTTTGTTTCAAAATTCTTAATCAACTCAATCTTTAAAACCTGTAGAGATGAGCAAATCATTAAACCCCTCGGAAAAATATGAAATACATAACAATTGCGGCGAATAAGGAAAATAGTTAATACCATCAGAAAGCACTTCCCTATCTCAATGCACGTATAAATTTTCAACCCACTGACGCTATTAGAAACGCGGTGGATATATAAGTAAAACATTCAAAACCACGTAAACAAATGTCAAAAAATTTTACAGTCGATTTCATTCATATCAACTCTATCTATATATAAACAATGTCCAACAATGGACGTGAGAGAGGCTGCATGATGATGATGATGATGATGATTCTTTAAAATTCACGAAAAAATAAGAAATTGAACAAATAAATTGAAACCCACAAAATATACTTTCCTAATATCAACTCAAGCCACGTACCAATTTTCAACTTCTCACTCAGTACTGCAAGTATTTTACAGCTTTAGTTACAAACTCAGTTTGTAACCAAATCTGATGAAGACACTGTGTTTTCGAAACAATTGTCATTTATTGTGAATATAGTGAAAGTTAAGTTGCAATAAACGTTTTCTTATTTTTCAATATGAATTTCCATCATGTAAAGGTTACTTAGATTCACAATTTCTTGAAAAGCCCTAGAGGGCTGAATGTTGTATATGTTGTACCTAATCAATATCAATATTTTATAGCTCCTCATCATTCCTTTCGCCAAAGTTCGGTGATGCCAATATTTAGACTGAATTATCCAAATTTTGATTGTTTTGTGCAGTATCAAAAACAATCCCAGATACTGAAATCAGCTCATTTGGTCTTATGGAGACCGCTGAAGATACTAAAATATACAAGGAACAAAAACTCAAAAATCGTGGTCTGAGATTCTTTTCGCAGAAGTGTTGTTATTTAATTTTTATGTCTCAATTTTTTTGGCAATATTTTCATTAACCGTAACTTCTTTTTGAAATTCAACTGCTTGCATACATTTTCAAGCAGATAATATTTTTAAGTTGATTTTATTAGTCAAATGACTATAATTGCTGAACAAATTGATTTCCTACTTGTTATCAAAAGAAAAATCAGATATTTAGCCAGATAGGTAGACAGATTCTACTAGTATTGGCAAATGGTCGGAACATAAATAGGTTACTATGAGGGTACCGCAGGGATCTACTATGGGATCATTATTATTTATGAATTTTATTAGTGATTTTCCGGATTATATGATTGGTTATCTGATTAAATTTTTTGTCGGTGACTATACTATCTCTTCCAATTGTGCTTACCTGGCTGAAGCAGGTGAGTTGTTTGATGGGCCACAATCGAGGGCCATGAATTGATTTGAGGGAAATGAGCTGCACATGAAAGAGCAGAAAAGTGAAAGTGCTATTTTTGGTATGAGATGTATTAATTCGTCATCTAGAGATTTTTATCCAATGTGATGTTCCTGAGTATACATATCATAATTTTCGTTTCACCCTCGGTTTCACCTGAAGTATGGAAAAATTGTAGTGAAATTGGGAGGAGTTTTCGACTCCAAAGTCGTGTTGTAAGAGTTCTTATCAATATGACTCAAAGAGAATGATACAAAAAGCCTTTTTTAAACATTTTAGTTTACCAACATTGCTTCGTTTTTTTATTCCCGACTGTCTAATTTATGCATAAGCCAAGACAAAATGGCAAAATGAATGGCGATATTCACTCTCACAAAACAAGACAGGCAAGATATTTGTTTGCCATTCTCAAGATTGTGGAGATCGCAGAATAGCTCCGATTACTTTGCTTTCAAGCTATTCAATTATCTGGCACATGAGAGACGAGGCTCATTCTGTATTAATTTTAAGGCAAGGCTCAAGAAGTTCTGAATGTTTGTATAATGTAAACGATTTTTTTACATTGAAATTTTTATTTTTATAGTTAGATAGTTAGTTGACCTGTGTAAATACATAAGTTATTTCGTATAAAGCATGAATTACTCTAATCTAATCTAAGATTCAGTAATTGACATGAGAATACACACCATAATTTTTCTACATAAAGTAATTATGCATCGAGGGTACTTTTCACAATTTCAGTATTATTTTTATATAGCAAGAAGTTAAGAAGGATTTTATGAGTGGTTATGTTTTTTATCAATCAAGCACGAACTATCTCGACTGGCATCACAAAAGAACTACGCATTATGCATATGTGAAGTGTCTCTAAGGTACATTTCGTTTCAAGAACACGCTATGCAAATATTGGCAGGAAGACAAAATAGCCATTTATTTTAAAGAAGCACTAATTGCTCAATTCATTCGAATGAAAGGATCAATTGCATGATAAAGAAATTTTGTTTTCATGATTACAAAGCCAGAATTTTGAAATATTTTGATACGTGTATGCACCACATTGCGTTATCACTTTTTTTTTCAACGTATGAATGATAAATAGACTTGCTGAATTCAATGAGGACCTTGTTTATTTTTCGAATAAAAGTTGCACTGAAATTATAGTGATAGTAGTATTCATTTGAAAATATTGAAAATAAGAGATGAAAGAATGAGAAATCTTCGGAAAAATTATATCCAGATATTTTTTATATTTGCATTATATATTAAATATTTTGAATGCATGTTTTATTTATAATCTTTGTCATTTTCTCCATTTATCAGATGAAATGCTGATGAATATTTCCAAATTATTTTTTTTTGTATTACACAGAAGTTAATAGAATTGATACTAGGTTTTCATATATTAAAAACACGCGTGAGTAGAAATTTCAGTCCTAAAGTCGTATTTTTCCTTCAGAGAGAAAATGCGTGGACTGAGAAGTGGCTAAATAAAGGAAATCACGCTGGTTATCCTCACTGTAAAGTGCATCACGTATTGACTGCGAAACAGGTTGAGATACAGGCAAGCTCACCGAGAAGTGCATCGCGTGTACAAAAATACATTAAATCTTTATATATATATATATATATATATATATATATATATATATATATATATATATATATATATATTTAAATATATAAAATACTTGAAACCAGTACAGTGCACTTTCCTAACATTAACTCGGCTCACGTATATATTTCAACCATAGAACCCTAAGTGGATGAGCCGACGATGTGTGGAAATCCTGAAAAATTACGAAAAAAAAATCTCAACATAAAAATGGTGGCGGTGAGAAAAAAATTTATACCACTAAATGGCACTTCGTTAGCATCAACTCAATCCATGTACCTTCTTACTAAGTTTGAAGGGGGTTTGGAAATGCAAAAAAAAGGTTTTTTGAAACGAAGTTCTTCTACGCGGCTTGCTATAAGAGTTAGATGATAGAAATCATCATGTAATCAAAAAGCACTTCAAGCAAATTCTTCTCTCCGTCTGTATACTGCACGCATACTCGCATATTATCGAGATTCGAGCAGACGACCTTATAAACTAATTCGTTTTTCCGCAAACGTCAAAAAATGACGACTTTTTTAACCTCAGTTCTCAATGTTGAAGTTTGATTTCACAGTCCCTTTGTTTTTACTTTTTTGTCCGGCCGTAAGCGTACAAAAAAGTACACGTTTTCGTACTCTCACAGCAATATCAAGAATGTCGGACGGCGTACAGTTGGGTTCTGAATCCGACATAATGTAATCTGTAAGAAAAATTTTATATATTTCAATACAAGTCATTTCTTAATACTCGGGTACTTACCAAAAACGCACAGTCCTATAATGCGTAGATAAATGACCTTAAATGTTTCTGAAAATTATTTTGTTGAATTGTTAAATTTGTGTTGCCTTGACATCAACAAAACCATTATGCAAAGCAATCTAGTTTTACGTTTCTTCACGTCTAATCCTTTTTAAACATATCATCTTCTATGATTCTATCGTTCGAACACTGTTTGGAGAAAAAATAGAATGTTTTATTCGGAGAAAAGCACTATTTGTGGCTCGACTAAAATGAGCAAACATTTAGTCTCGCCACAAAAAGTATCACTTTTACTCCTAATAAAACAATATACTATGTCTAACCGGCGATTGACAAATTATATGGAGCTTCCACGGAATATAGCAACAGATGATTAAAGGCACGCTGTGAAAGATGATATTGAAATGGAGGTGATTTATGCCGTAGACGAGATGCAAATATTTCCTTCTATCATCATAAGTGTCAAAGTTTGGGTAAATTTAGTCTGAATTTCAAACTCATCAAACTTTGGGGAAGGTATGTTGCATGGAAAAACTAGTAGCAAAAGATGGGAAAATCAAATGTCTACAACGTACCCAGGTTTATAGCTTTCTAGGGGTTTTTGAAGAGTGTATGGAGCTTAAAAATACGTGTGCGGTGGGAGGGACCAGCCACTCTTTTCCGCAAAGTTTGAATTTTTAAATTTGGACTGAAATTATCCAAACCTTGAGAGCTTCGATGATAATAGCCACTGGAGAGGCCAAGGAAATATATATATATATATATATATATATATATATATATATATATATATATATATATATATATATATATATATATATCTATATCTATATATAAAACAGAATCTTTCGTGTTATCGAAACACGTTCGTGGCAATGAAATCAAGTAAACTAGGACATTTATTTGAAACTAATCAAACAAACCTCCTAGCGGAGCTGGTTATACGAGTTCACGAAACATCGAAATGCCTCCATATACCTTGGACGGTGTATGTTAGAAACATTAAGTTGTCTATCACAATGAATGGAAATGATAGACAGTCTGTTTCGCCCTTATTTGGGGCTCATCAGTATCATCCATCCATCGAAAGTGATAACCAACCAAATATTTCCAACGGTCTTATATTTTCCTTCTAGTGACTTAATGGCATATAAATATGACACAGTGCCACCAGTCGGAAACAAATGAACTTCATCTTACAGATAGATAAAAACATTTCGGCAACGAGAACTCGTACGTCCTGACACCCGAAGGTGGTTACTATATTCGCTAAGCAAGAGTAAAGTTGCCACATCAAATCGACGTAATGCAACATTTACACACCGCCAGTAACAGCGCTCCGATTTTATCCTTTATACAAGCAGCAAATGAATATAAAACAGAATTCTTCGTGTTATCGAAACACGTTCGTGGCAATAAAATCAAGTAAACTAGGACATTTATTTGAAACTAATCAAACAAACCTCCTAGCGGACGTACGAGTTCTCATCTATCTGTGAGATGTGGTTCATTTGTTTCCGACTGGTGGCGCTGTGTCATATTTATATGCCATAAAGTCACTAGAAGGAAAATATAAGACCGTTGGAAATATTTGGTTGGTTATCACTTTCGATGGATGGATGACTGACGAGCCCCAAATAAGGCGAAACAGACTGTCTATCATTTCCATTGATTGTGATAGACAACTTAATGTTTCTAGCATACACCGTCCAAGGTATATGGAGGCATTTCGATGTTTCGTGAACTCGTATATTAATATAAAACTAATAGCAACCAGCAAAATTTAAACTTTATAGATATATATATATATATATATATATATATATATATATATTTACATATATATGTATATATATATATATATATATATATATATAATCATATATATATATAATATGTCCTTTATTTCCAACAGGTAGAGAAAAAATCACACCACAGCTCCAAAGATAAAACACGAATATAAAACAAAATTAAGCAAAATGAAATTAATATAAAAGTAATAGCAACCAGTATCATCAAAGTTAAACCTAAGCTTAACTATATAGATATATATATATATATATATATATATATATATATATATATATATATGTATATATATATATATATATATATGTTCAGAAAGATTTCGGAAGTATTTGAAAATCTTGGTTCACGGAATGAACCGCGTAAAAGATTTGAAGAGTTGACTCTGAAGAGTAGGCAGGTTGAGACTTCAGAGTTGACAGGAGGCAGTACGGTTAGTGGAGTAGGCAGGTTGAGACCACGCAATCGTATTGTTTCCGATTCCTCCTAATTCGAATCGTGGAGTAGGCAGATTGAGGCCACGATTCTGAATTATTCCCCTTCTGAATTCTCCTGAAGATGGCTTCGCAAACGAAGGCGAAACGTTGAGATTTTTCAAATCTTTTATGCGGTTCATTCCGTGAGCCAAGTTTTTCATATATATATATGTATATATATATATATATATATATATATATATATATATATATATATATATATATATATATATATATATATATATATATATATATATATATATATATATATATATATATATATATATATATATATATATATATATATATATATATATATATATATATATATATATATATATATATATATATATATATATATATATATATATATATATATATATATATATATTTTTATATATATATATATATTTATATTTATAATATATTATATATATATATATATATATTTATATATATATATATATATATATATATTTATATATATATATATATATATATATATTAATATATATATATTAATATGTATATATATATATATATATATATATATATATTATATATATATATATATATATATATTAATATATTATATATATATATATATATATATATATATATATATATATATATATAAGTAAGAATTATTCGTGTTAACGAAACACGCCCCGAGGTTATAAAATTAAGTGAACTAGGACATATATTTGAAACTAATCAAACAAACCTCCTAGCGGAGCTGGTTATAAGAGTTCACGAAGCATCGAAATACCTACATCTACCTTAGACGGTAATTGTTAGAAATGTTTAATCGTTTATCACAATCGATGGAAATTGATATACAGACTGTTTCATCCTTATTGAGGCTCATCAGTATCATCCATCTATCGAAAGTGAGAACCAAACCAACATTTCAAACGGTCTTATATTTTCCTTCTAGCAACGCAATGGCATATATATATGACACAGCGTCACCAGTCGGAAACAACTGAACCACATCTTTCAGACAGACGAAACATTTCGTTAACGAGAACTCATACGTCCGGACATTCGGAGGTATATATATATATATATATATATATATATATTTATATATATATATATATATATATATATATATATATATATTTATATATATATATTATATATATATATATATATATATATATATATATATATATATATATATATATATATATATATATAGTATATATATATATATATATATATATATATATATATATATATATATATATATATATATATATCTATATATATATATATATATATATATATATATATATATAATTATGATATCAGTGAAATGTACAGAAAAATTTGGCATTTATAGTAAATAGTACTTTTTATATATTTATTTACTTATCGTAAGTTTACCAAACCGAGAATACGTGTGAAACTTGATGAATTTCCATTCAGACCTGGAAGTATTTGATTGTATATAATAAATATCAATATTCATTGAAGCTCATTCGACTTATTACTGTAATTTAAAATCCATCGCACCTAAAATAGAAAAAAATACAATTTCAACTGAAAAAAGTATAACCTACAATTCTCAATAACTCATTCAACTTTAAGGATCAGTATGGAGATTTTAGTCATCATCATAGTCATTCAAGAATAGAGTATGGAATTTTTAGCCCTTATCACTGTTCATTCAAGATCGTCAACCTTGCAATTAATTCAATTTTTTGTATAAATTCTTCAAGTGAAACTTCACTTCATAAGTTGCAAAGCTCATTTATAGAAAATGTCAATCTTCTTTAACTTCCTCAAAGGACCCCGCACGGGAACCCATATAAAATGGTTCTCGTTGGAATTTCTTCATTTTTTTATATGTTTTTATATACTTTGTTATTAGTAAAATGTGAAGTTTTTAAACAGTTTCTATGTCTAGTTTCGATTTTATGGATTTTTGAAATGTTGCGATTAAGCCAAATGTGATAATGCTTTAAAAACTTTGTTAGTGTAAAACAATTTTTGTTATAATAACTTTGGGACCAACTGTAGATATTTCACGAAAAATATATATTTTTCCTTCTTTTTTTAACAATTTCAGATCAGAAATGATTCTTTTCATTACAGGGCGACTCTAAAATAGTTACAAAGTTTGTCAAAAATTCATTTATATAACAGTATTTCTTAAACTTTTATTGGTATTATATTAAACACTTTTGAGAAAACCTAAATATTAAAGACGCTACTTTATTCATCATCCACCTCTAAAATTGTATTTTGATCCGACCTACATAGGTAAGCCAAACAGCTCAACATGACAGTTTCAAAACTAGCGAAAATCGAATTCCTAGATTTTTCTCCACATACAAGTCAAGCTAAAAAAAGTATTGGTTGGCTTAGCGTTGCCAACGACAACAATAAATATGGCGATAGTTCATGAAAAACTGTCAACCAAATTGTACCTTTGTTTAGTTTTTAATTCAGCTTAAGCAATTTCTAATCATTAATTATTATTCAGTTCTACTTTTGTATTAAAAAAATGCCATTTAATAATAATAATAATCTTGTCAATTGTTATGTGTGTAATGTTTTATGTGGAGTAAGATTGGTAAATAATGAAATCAATGAACACAAGAGGCAAATAGCTATTTTAAGAAGAGAAAACTTAAACCACCCTGCGTTGGAGTTTAACAACAATTCTCGAGTTTGTTTGAATTTTTCAAGATCTCTTAATGAAGAAATTGAAATGGTACAACAGGATCCGGAATGTTTAAAACTGAATGTTTTAAAGCAATCAGCGAATTCGTCTGGTGTAATTTGCAATGGACACAATCATTTAGGGCGAGTTTCAACAAACTTTATTACTGACATTTTTATAAGAAGCAATATTTATGTTCCGGAAATAGTGCGTGTTTGCTCACGACATTTTGACGAAAACGGCCTTTTACTGCCAGAACTTCTACCCGGTTTGCAATTTGTACATCGATCGCATAAGCCTGAGGGCACCCAATTACAACGAATCTTACAGAACTTACGACAGAAAATTATTAATCAAAATAAGGGATTTTAAGGTGTTAATGACTTCACTGACGATGATCTTCCCTGTGTTTCTTCCCTTACTAAAGTTCAGTTTGAAGAACTGTATACCTCATGCGGGGGTGTTGAAGATAACGATCATTATGTAAGGGCAGTTTTAAAGATGGATCTTTCAACTTTTTTTGTGTAAAATGCGTCAGGGTATATCTGATGAATTTTTAAAAGTAATTTTTAATTATTTAAGCAGACAAGCTGTAAGCAATGCAGTTGCTACTACAAGAAGATCGATTATGACTGGCTTTGTCCCGCAAAACCTCGGTCTTCAGGCTATTACTAGAAAGGAATACATTAATAATCACATCACAGAATTTGCTAATGAATTATACAATCCAGAACCAGGTATGCCACGAGCAATATGTTATGTTGATGGTACTTACAGCCACATACAAAGAAGCAGAAACTTTAGAAGCTTGAGGCAATCATATTCAACCCACAAACACACTCATCTGGTGAAGCCGGTTCTGGTTACAGCTCCAGATGGCTATATCTTAGATATACACGGGACATATTTTGCAGATGGCAAAAACAATGATGCCTCACTATTGCACGCAGAATTTGAAAGAAATGCCAATGGATTTCAACAATGGCTTCAAGCGGGTAATATTTTAATTTGCGATAGAGGGTACCGCGATTCACTACCGGTACTAGAAGAGTTGGGTATGTCATGTCTACTTCCAGCTTTTCTGCAACCCGGTCAAAACCAGCTGTCAACTGAAGATGCAAACCAATCTCGTCTTGTCACGAAAACAAGATGGGTTATTGAAAGTCGAAATGGACATCTAAAAACTATTTTCAAGTTGCTAGAAGAAGTAATCCCAATGTCCCAAGTAACTCATTTAGGAGATTTTTTCCGTATTGCTGCAGCTTTAATCAACAAATTCAGGCCAACTATAAACATACGTAATGCAGACATTGCTTTGGCAAGGAGAATGCGAGAGAAATCCATCAGGGTGAATCGTCTACGACTACGTGTTTTAGAGAATAACTTGGCCCATATTCGTACAAATTGGACACGTTTGAATTTAAATCATTTTCCGGATTTTCCTAATTTGCATTTGTAATACCTAAGTGAACTTTCATTTTGAGTTTACCAAATTGGATTAGCTTCCTCTTATATTCAGGATAGCTTTGAGGAAGAAGGAGCAAATGTCTTCGAAATTGATCAAAGGATCATAGAACCAGGGCTACTGAGATGTCGTTTATCCTCCAGGTTCAGAAATGCAGTGAAATATCAGTTATGGATTAAATATAATACCAACAATTTAGAGAATAACAATGAAGAAATAGATAATGACAATATAATCTTAGGGTACTACTGCACTTGTAAAAGTGGATCGAGAACAGTGGGGTGCTGTTCCCATATTTGTAGTGTCTTGTGGTATTTGGGCTATGCACGTCACCAAAATAATATTAAATATCCCAGTAGGTTTCTTTTAGATAATATCGTAGATGCAGGAAATAGGCCACCATAGTTAATAAACAGTTTTTTGATATTGTTAATATACGTTCTAATATTCAATTTTATCTAAATATAGTTTGAATATTACCATCATAACTGCGTTATATGTATATTATAATATGAACTAGATACCTTCAGTACTTAAATAATTCCTAATGTTTCCTCAAAAGAGTTTAATATAATATCAATAAAAGTTTTAAGAAAATATTTCAAAAAATGTTAGGAAATTTAATTTTTGACCAACTCTGTGACTATTTCAGAGCCACCCTGTAGGTACTGATCTGAAATTGTTGGAAAAATGATAAAATATATATACTCTCTGGTAACTGTTTACATAATTTTTCTCAAAAATATTATAATAAATTAATTGCACATGGAAAAATTCTTTTAAACAATTATCGGAATTGGCTTAATCGCAACATTTCAAAAATTCATAAAATCGAAACTAGACATAGAAACTGTTTAAAACTTTCACACGTTGGTGATAACAAAGGATATAAAAACATATGAAAAAATTGAGAAATTCCAACGAGAACCATTTTATATGGGTTCCCGTGCGGGGTCCTTTACTTTCTTATTCCAGATTCTTAATTTCATACATTTTATTAAAACGAAAAATAGTTGGAAACGTTCATTACAGGAGTCATATTTAGATTGAATCAAAAAGGTATTGAACTATATTATATGTATACACTCCTGAGAAAAGAATTCAAATTGGACGTAATACTTATATAAATTAGATTTCTGCCTCCCATGTCAAATTTTATTTTTATCAAACTCAAAAAAGAGAAGTACTTTTCGACAAACAAAAATACGAAGCTTTTCATTTAGACAGAAATATTTCATATTGCGGGTGAATGTGAATAAATATTTTAAATATCTAAACTCCTCAAAACTGTTGATCATCGAAAATCTGCATCGTGGTGGTCCAACCAGCACCAACAACATATTCAATCTGGGCGATTCGAAGTGGTAAACACTCCTACGAAATAGCGGACAAAGCCCTTCGGTACGTGGGATAAGCCGGGCAGCGAGGCTGCGAGACACGCGCCTGTGTTTTCGGTACTCACGTGCTATGAAATAGACCTTCTTTATTGAGACGTGATTTTGCTGTTGTTTAATCAAATCCCCTTCTAATGTCCTTAATTGAAATCGTATTCTCTCCCGTTCGATACTGTGTCGAACGGATCAGCTCCCCGCGTGAAATGCGGAACGAACGTCTGTCTCTTACGCGTTTGCTGGTTACAGAGTGTTCGATATTGTATTGGGGAAGGCGCTTCTCGAGCGAGATTGACGTTGATTACCTATTCTCGTTGTGTTCTCAAATCTGTAATCGTCAAATTATTGATGAGAATATGAAAATATTGAAGTACGGACCAAGTTTAACGAAGTGCGTTTCGGTATATATTATTTATTAAAAGCAGGCACAGACACAATATAATAAATTATTAAAGTTTGAGAGTAACTACATGACAAAAAAACAGTATAGTAGTAGCGAGTTATGAACGATGTTCCTTTCGCTATATATTATGTATTATTCATAACATCAAGACACAATAATATTAATAATCATAATAATACAGTTAAGGAATTGATTTGAGCTATAGATTATGGTGTCGCCAACAAAAACTCTTCAAGTGTTCCCTCGTAGGCTCGAGGATATTCCTCTGTGATATGTTTAACAGTTCGATTTTTGCCACATTCGCAAAGGGGGTTGGTGTTTTGCCACATTCGCAAAGGGGGTTGGTGTTTTGCCCCATTTATGCGCATCTACCATGCTGGGTTCGAATCCTGTTCAGAATAGACTTCTATTTACGTTTACGTGGTAAGTCGTGAGCCGATGGGTTTTGGGTATACCTAATGCATGGCATTTGGTTATTCTGTTTCTTGATACATTTTTCGCGCCTAGCATGGGCTATGTTGAAATTTTCTGCTGTGGCAGTTTGTGATGTTTGGTTAGGTGGCTTTCTAGGTCGGAGGCGGTTGTGGCTAGCATATTCAATGTCATCGTGTATCGGAAGGTTTCTGATGGCCCACATCTTTTTCTACATAAATATTATTTAATGAAATAAATTAACAAAGTTTGAGAGTAAATACATGAAAAAAATTCATATTCTTCATTTTAAGATTTATATATTATTTCGAGAGAAAATAGACTCTATATAAAGCATTAATCTTTTCAGAAGAGCAAAGTTTATTGAGAATGTAGTAAAACAAAAACAATATTGTCAGGAGAGACATGTTCAGTTTCATATTTTATAATAATATCATTAATTTGAAAACACATAATGGGAACAATGAATAACTATGCTATCGAAACTATAAGAAACAAATGAATGTAATTTGGCGGATAAATCAAATCCATATATATATATATATATATATATATATATATATATATATATATATATATATATATATATATATATATATATATATATTTATATATATATTATTTTATATATATATATATATAAATTTATATATATATATATATATATATATATATATATATATATATATATATTTATATATATACAAATTATAATATGAGAAAATTTGTTTTCTTCAATAATTTATTCCGTTCCATGATTATCATAATAAGAATACAAAGTAGATTATAACAAATCTCTTCATAAGCTATAAAAAATAATTAATTCTAACTTCAGTATAAAATACCAAGAATATTTATATACTTGTAATATAAGATAATACATAGTTTTTAATTCTTCTAATCTTAAATTTATCCGTCTCTGAAATATACATCATGCCTCCTGCGTTGAAGGTATCGGCGTTCAAAATACATACCGATACGAATATACAAATACAGTTGACTTTAATAGTAGTAAACTTACATTACGTTTTATTATTTTTAGGCATAGCTTCCATATTCCTAGTGTCTGAAGTGTAACGTGTAATAAGGGACTGTGTTTCTGTTTGATTCATACTAAAAATTTCTTGGTAATCTTGGAACGGTTTCAGATTAATTAACAATTAATTGATATATTTTTTGTAAGGACTCATGAATATACTTTTGTATATATATATAATGTAGTGTGATCAGATCTGTAGCAGGTCAAAGTGATGAGTTGAGAACTGGCAACAGAATGAGAGGCCGACAGCCCGCGAAAAGCAAATCGGTCAGTGGCCATTGGGATAGATGGATTGATTGTAAATAGTTTAATAAAAACTGATAATAAAACAGGAGACTTTTAATTGAAAACCGATAAATAACTAACACAACATACACCTAATAAATATAAATAAAACTTGGATTCTCTTTTGTTATTGTCAGTTTATAATGAGGAAACATATGTTTCAGCAACGTGTAACATAGTAACATAACTGCGTTATATATTAAATTTTAAATTCAATATATTTCTCTTTATTTTTATATAACGTATATATTCTGCAATATAGTGAGCCTATACATGCGAACATTTCAAAACCAATATATCTATTTTCAAGACAACAGGATGCATATTTACTAGATAATCAACAAACAAAATGTTTATCTGAAAATTTTACACTCTAGTTACGAACTTTCTTTCATTTTCAAATGATCGAAAAATACAAAATACATACATCTATACAAAATTGGTAGCCTAACTACAGGAAGATAAGCAGATATGATTTAGATTTTCATCGTAGGTTAGGACCCATCAGTTAATGATTTGGAATTTTTTCATAGCGGATATAATTTTTCAGATGCTATAATATTTATGAATATAAATATTTATTTATTTATTTAAGACAATAGGAATACAAACAGGTAAAAATACCCAATACAGCATTCACAGTTTGACAATACATACCATACAAAACTATATTGAAATGAAAAATTAACTAACTCTTTTGGAAGTAGAAATAAAAATAAAAATAAAATTAATACAAAATAATTCACAAAATGACCAGCAGCTCCACAAAAGTTAGGTACCTAATTTAATTCTCAAGAATTTTTTGAATTGATGAACATTGAAAATATCAGCACCGTACGAATAAGAGTTAAATGTCCCGAGCATTCTACATAGTGGCGAATTTTGTGTAACATTAAGTCTTCGGAATGGCACAGCGAATAACTCACGGGATCTCAGTCTTCTTTCCGGTACTCTAAAATCTATAGACTCGAGAATTTCCGAGACATAAAGTACACCATTAACTAATTTGTACAGTAGACACATGTCGTTCAATCGTCTACGATTTTCTAAGGTCAATATTCTGAAGTTGTGTTGAATTTCGGTGTAATCATGGTCAACAATTTGGATTTTACTTCTGAAAGATAAAAACCTTAGGAACTTATGCTGTACACTCTCTAGTCTGTTTACATAACATCTATATTGTGGATTCCATATGCATGTTGCAAAATTAAGCCTACTGAATACAAATGAGTAATAAAGACTCAATAATGTTTCTTTTTTTTTGAACAACCTTCCATGTCTGAGAGTAAACCCGAGCATTTTATTGGATGACTCAATAACACTGTTTATATGCACTTCAAATGTTAACTTCGAATCTAGAAATACCCCTAGATCTCTTATGGTATCTACTTGTTTTATAATCACTTGATTAAAAGTGTAATTGAATTGTACGGTGTTAACATTCTTAGTGAAGGATATTTTGAAGCACTTTCCAAAATTTAGGAATAGAAAGTTTCATGCAGTCTTCGAAACTCCTTATCCTCAAAAATACTTTGAGATCATCAGCGTATACCAAGAACTTAGCGTAGCGGAAGCAGCAAGAAATATTGTTCAAATAAATTATAAAGATAAGGGGCCCCAGATGAGATCCCTGAGGAACGCCTGATTCATTCGTAAAAATACTTGACTTTTGTCCATTCACGCACACAAATTGGGATCTATTCAAAATATAGGACTGTATCCACCTCAGCAAGCTTCCGCATAAGCCAACTTCCGCAAGTCGTCGTACTAAAACAACATGATTTATTTTGTCAAATGCCTTCTTAAAATCTGTATAAACAGCGTCTACCTGAGAATGACTTTCAAAGCCATCATGGAGATTTTCTAGGAAATTTAGTAAATTTGTTTCCAGATTACGTCCTTTGATGAACCCATGTTGATTTTCAATTATGATGTGTTTTACGTGATTAGAAACGAAATCATATACTAATGACTCAAATAGTTTAGGTATTGTTGAGAGTATGGATATTGGACGATAGTTCTGGATAATATTTTTACTGCCAACTTTGTGAATAGGAACTACCTTCGAGAGTTTCCATCTATGGGGGAATACTCCCGAATGTAGAGACAAATTGAAAATTAATGTAATTGGCTTTGCTATGTATTTGCTACAGTTTTTCAAAAATAATGGCGGAATGTTATCTGGACCGGGACCTTTGTTAGGGTTCAGGGCATTCAAAGCCTTTTCCACTACTATCTCAGTCAAAGTGACCTCAGACAAATACACACTATTATAAATATTCTCTACTTCATTCAAATTCTCGTGGATATTCGTAGATTTTTCGAAAACACTGCTGAAAAACTGAGCAAACAGATTTGCTATATCCTCAGATGAAGACGCCTCATCATTATCGCTTTTCATATGGGAGGGAAATTTGCCATGATTTTTCTTATGCGATATGAATTTGAAAAACTCTGTGGAATCATGTGAAAGCTTCTGTTCAACCTGGTCTAAATAATTATGGAAATCCCTTGCCATTAAGTTCTTAGAAAGTGTTCTAAGATATTTAAAAAGATCGTAATCGGATTTGTTTTTATAAATTTTAAATTTTTTGTGTACTCTGAGTTTACTCTTGATAGTTTTAATGAGTTCCTTCGAGTAAAATAACGGAAACTTTTTTTTGTTTCTAGTACTAGGTACATACTTCTGTATAAGGTTGTTCAAGATGTCATAAAAGACCTCCAACGCAGGTTCTATATATATATATATATATATATATATATATATATATATATATATATATATATATATATATATATATATATATATATATATATATATATTATATATATATATATATATATATATATATATATTTATAAATATGTATATATACATATTTATATTTATATATTCATGTATATATATATATATATATATATATATATATATATATATATATATATATATATATATATATATATATATATATATATATATATATATATATATATATATATATATATATATATATATATATATATATATATATATATATATATAATATATAACTAGGATGTCCAGAAGCCCCCCTGCCAAATGCAAACTATAGTATACATACTAGATGTGATTTCATGTCCATCTGATCTGATTTACCTTTATCCGATAGTTCCTGTCTGTTTTTTGAGCATATCTCAAAAAAACCGCTATCTACAAACTTCAAACTTGGTATATATTGTATAACCCTGCAGTGATAAATTGTTTACTACAAACCGTCGTTTTTCAGTGCGATCACAAGCGTTCAATGTGCCAGCGGAGCGGGTAAATTTGGTTAAATTTTTTATGTATCAGTTTTTAGACAAATAAAAAAAATGAACAAAAAATTAAAATTGATTTATTTCGAAAATGCTGCATGAATTTAAACAAACGCATTTTTTTTCGAATTTACCTTATAGTGTTTTAGTTCAATGTAAAATTTGTCAAAAAACTGATACACAAAAATTCAACCAAATTAACCCGTTGCCCCTTCCACGTTGAACGCTTGTGATGGCAATAAAGAACGCGGGTTTGTAGTAAACAATTTATCACTGCAGGATCATACAATGTACCAATGTAGGTATACATTGTATAACCCTGTGTGTAAAATGAAGTTTGCAGGAAGCGGTGTTTTTGAGATATTCTTAAAAAACTTACTTAACAGCGTAATTTTCAAATGGCGCTTCTGCCTTAAGGAGAAACATTGAATGAACGTAAATAAGGTTGGATGAATATAAAATCACACCTAGTTCTTGTAGTTTATGTTGGGTAGAAGTTTGGTCTGATATATTCATTTAATATAAAATTCTTGGGGGTAGGTCTTTTATGATACTTGTAAGAGACTTTTTCTTTACATTATACTTATATATATATATATATATATATATATATATATATATATATATATATATATATATATATATATATATATCCAGATATATTATATGACCGTGATGTGATAGTTACGAAAAAAATAACTACACAAACATGTGTAGAGGGAATAAGTCAAAGTCTAAAAATTGTAGTGGTTCTTTTTCATCCTTTCTGGACGAAGTTTTTGTTCAGTACTTGTAGCTGTTTGTTGTAGCCATTTTCAAAATCAAAACAAAACTCGAAAATGAAAATCGATTGCGTGAATATTATTCGGTTAAAATTTCTATTACGCATTGTCAGTCAAAAATGGGACCAGCACTCGCTCACCGCTAATGCATTTTTGTCCTCTCATTTTTGCACTCTACGCAAAAAGCGTCTCTCTATCCAACATGTAGGTGAGCCGGAATAAGCAAAAAAGACACAACATGGCGGACGGACGGATTGTCGACTGTGGGTTTAAAACGTTCGCGACTGATGTGTTTGCTTTTCCGTCCTATGTACACATCCTTTGTCCGGACACACCGATATCGTATTTGCCAGACATCTGCTCTCTATGCCGGCTCTTGCTCTCCTCTTATGTGATGTAACATCGTACGCTAAAATCGTAGGAACAAGGAGAACGGTCATTCCGTTCCACTCGGTAAGACGAGCATACATCTCTGACAGATGAGCTTCAAGTTTATTCAATTAATCGATAACTCAAAACTTTCCGAAATCGAAACTGAAGTATTATTATATTATATAATGGCACTTGTTAACTTACAGCAAGAAAGAAAACTTTATTGAACATGAAGTGATTTTTGTGAAAACATGTTTTTATAGCAAAATGTCTCACCCAACTCTTGATGGAACATTTTAATTTTCAAATGTATATATATATATATATATATATATATATATATATATATATATATATATATATATATATATATATATATAATATATATATATATATATATATATATATATATATATATATATATATATATATATATATATATATATATATATATATATGTATATATAAATATATATATAATATTCATTTCCAAACTTCCAGAATTCCAAATTACACAATCAAATCAAAGTTTTAGAAGCATCAACGACGATAAGGTAACTTAAATCGTGAAAGTAGAATAATTTACTAAGTATAACGTGTAAGGAAACTAAATTAAAATATTTCACTATACGTTTAATGTGTAAAAAAAGATTACTGATAAGCTTATCAATTAATTATACCTGATATCCATTATTTTTTGCTATTAAGTTGATATTTAAAACTTATTTTCTTCAGGTAGTGGGGCCAAAAGTAAACGATGATTGAGGGACTGAAATGCACTTCATTTTATTTTGAACATTGAGTGTTGGTTTTCTGAATATTTAAAGCTGATATGCTTCACAAATTTTGTTATTTCCAGATCCAAAGAGTTCGTTCATCGTGTACTTTCAATCCCACTATCTGAAAAGAATTACATGAAAGAAGTTAAGTCTATCAAATGAAAAATTTAAAAAACCGAAAGTCCGAGTCGGACTCGCGCACGAAGGGTTCCGTACTATTAACTATGCCCCCCTTAAATATTTATTTTATTTTAATTTTATTATTTATTATTAAATTAAAAATACAACTGAGTATTTTATGAATATTTCAAGTGCCTACCTGTTGCCAGTCAATCCGGGGTCAAAGAAGACTCCTAGAAATTTGACCGTTTCGCCTGTAACTGAGTCAGATTTAACATTTCTTAAATTAAATCCCATTTTTTCGGTTTTCTCAGGATTGCACGACAGCCTGTTGACAGTGAACCATTCTATGGCCCTCGACTCTGCCTCGCGAGCAAGTGACTTCACCGAAGTCCAGTCCCGACCCATGACAGTGTGCCCGAGTCATCAGCACACAACACATGCTCATAATTAGGATAATATGATAAGTCATTGATGAATATTATAAAGAACAAGGGTCCCAATATGGAACCCTGAGGAACTCCCACATTAAAAAATCCCTCATCAGACCAACTGTCATTAATAAATACTCGTTGTTGTCTATTTGTGAAATATGACCGACTAAGACTCAGTGCCCCATTCGCAAATCCGTACCTACCCAACTTGTCAAGAAGGCCCTGCGGCGAGACACAAGCCCTCCTCAAAGCATCCCAGTTCGTACACAAAACGAAGGACAGCATTGCACATGCTCAACTTCCTTCTGAATCCAAATTGATTATCATATGAGAGGTTATATGTTTCAAAGTGTTGTATTATCTGTATATACATCAATTTTTCGAAAACTTTAGAAAATACAGACAGAAGAGCAACCGGTCTATAATTTGACATTACATGTTTATCTTCTTTTTTGTATAAAGGAATTACTTTTGATATTTTTAAGCAATCAGGAAAATCACCTGATTTTATTCATTTGTTAATTATTTCAGTAAGAGGTTCAATAATGTGATTGACATTTCGCTTCAGCAATGGAACAGATATACCATACTAGTCTCTGGATTTACTATTTTTTAGGGAAACGATTGCGTCTCTAACATCATTGTATGATACTTCCCGGTAACTAAAACTTCACACCCCCTCTAGGCCAGGTGGCAAGAGATCTAAAGGATTTTTCTTGTATTTCCCAGTCGAGGACTCTATTAATCTCTAAGGTATAGATATAAAATAATCATTAGAATCATTAGATATATATATATATATATATATATATATATATATATATATATATATATATATATATATATATATATATATATATATATATATATATATATATATATATATATATATATATATATATATATATATATATATATATATATATATATATATATATATATAAATATATATATATATATATATAATTATATATATATATATTTATATATATATATATATATATATATATATATATATATATATATATATATATATATATATATATATATATATATATATATATATATATATATATATATATATAATGTGCTACACACAGGCCCTTGAGGACCATAGCTTGGTGATGATTTTCTTCCACGCCTTCCTGTCCTTTGCTTTTGTCTTCCAGTCCTGAATTCCTCTATTCCCTAGATCTCCTTGAGCCTTAGTATACCATATTTTCTTCGGTCTTCCCCTTTTCCGTGATCCTGCCAGATCTATATCTATCATTTTCCTTGTCATTCTGGATTCGGGCATCCTTTGTATGTGGCCTAGCCATCGTAGTCTTCTCGATCTTATGTTCTTGCTCATTTCTTCTTCTCCAAACAGTAAAGTTGTATCTTTGTTTTTCTTGATATATTATTTGATCTTATTATTTTATTTAGTGTTCCTGCTTGTTTACTTCCTTTCATTAATCTCGCCTCTATATTCCTCTCCTCATCGCCATCATCAACGATATGTACCCAT
The DNA here is from genome assembly GCA_030704885.1 of Cynegetis impunctata. Classification (NCBI taxonomy): domain Eukaryota; kingdom Metazoa; phylum Arthropoda; class Insecta; order Coleoptera; family Coccinellidae; genus Cynegetis; species Cynegetis impunctata. Next base: position 500,013 of record JARQZK010003639.1, read on the forward strand.
ATAGACATAACTTTGAACCTGCTCAAAATCCACTGTCCTCTGTCCTTTCAGCTGTACTACTAGTTTTTTCATTGTTCCTTTCCTCTGTGGTGTTGTCATTTTCATATATTTCGATTTTTCTTTGTTAACTCTCAGGTTCACTACCTCTGCTGCTTCTATTGAAGCTATACAAGCACTCTGTAGTTCACCCACTGAAGTTGACAGTAATACAACATCGTCTGCGTACGCTAGCAGATGTACTGTTTTTGTTTTCAGTGTCCCACTTCTGTTTATTCCGCTTCTTCTTATTATCCATTCCAGTACTATATTGAACGGCGTAGTGGACAGTGGATCCCCTTGTTTTAGTCCGGTATTTGTCTCAAAGCTGTCTGAGGTTTTTTGGTTGATTTTTATTTTCGTTCTTGTATTCTCGAGTGTCATCTTGGTTTATTAGTTTTTGAGGTATATTGAGGTCATTCATGATATTGTAAAGATTCCTCCTTTCAACAGTATCGCAAGCCTTTTTGAAATCAATAAAAATGGCATATATTGGTATCTCATATTCGTATCCCATTTGGTTATTCTGTTTCTCGATACATTTTTCGCGCCTAGCATGGGCTATGCTGAAATGCTGTGGCAGTTTGTGATGTTTGGTTAGGTGGCTTTCTAGGTCGGAGGCGGTTGTGGCTAGCATATTCAATGTCATCGTGTATCGGAAGGTTTCTGATGGCCCACATCTTTTTCTAGATAAATATTATTTAATGAAATAAATTAACAAAGTTTGAGAGTAAATACACGAAAAAAATTTATAATTATTTATTTTAAGATTTATATATTATTTCGAGAGAAAATAGACTCTATTTGAAGCATTAATCTTTCCAGGAAAACAAAGTTTATTCAGAATGCAGTAAAAAAAAACATTATTGTCAGGAGAGACATGTTCAGTTTCATATTTTATAATAATATCATCAATTTGAAAACACATAATGGGAACAATGAATAACTATGCTATCGAAACTATAAGAAACAAATGAATTGTTATGCATAATTACGAAGGATTTTGGTAATTTAGCGGACAAATCAAATCCATATATATATATATATATATATATATATATATATATATATATATATATATATATATATATATATATATATATATATATATATATATATATATATATAATAAAAAACACTTGGCTTTAAGTTTCACAAATATATTTGTGAAACTTAAAGCCAAGTGTTTTTATTTTAAATATCAGTATTTAATCATGTTTCACCAAGTGATAAGCGAAACTTCAATATTAGTTATATATATATATATATATATATATATATATATATATATATATATATATATATATATATATCCATTCTTTGCGTCTGCTTCAAAGTGAATCTATGGTCCATCACTGATCTTCCCACTCTAAAGCTAATCTCCGAAGAGATTTTCTCCGTATTCTTTCAGCCTCAATGCTATACCCTTTGTCATTATTTTGTACATAGTATCCAATAATGCAATCCCTCTATAATTAGTACATTCGTCTTTTTTCCACTTCTTGTTGATTGGTACCAGTACCGCAGTTTCCCACGATTCTGGCATTATCTCTTGTTCCCATATTTTTTCCATCAACTCGTAAATTTTTTTCACTAGTGCGTCACCTCCATATTTTATAAGTTCTGGCCTTATTTCGTTTTCCCCGGAGGACTTGCCATTTTTTTGTTTTTTGATCATCTCAGCGACCTCATCTATCGTTAGTGGCTTTATTCTTTCTTCGTTTGGCCTAGTTATAATCGCTATGTACTCTGTCTGTTCTCTCTCATTTTCTGTATTCAATGTTTCTTTAAAGTACTCTCTCCATCTTTTAAGCGTTTCTTCTTCATCAGTTATCATATTACCTTGTTTGTTTTTAACATATATAAGTCGCTGTTGTTCTTTCTCTTCATTTTTCTTGACTTCTTGATAAAAACTCTTCATTTCCTTGTTCGTATATCTTTCTTCTATACTTTTTATTATGTTTTCCATGTACTGTCTTTTTTTTGCTCTACATATCCTTTTTGTTACTCTTCTTTGATCTTCGTACTGTCTTTTGTCTTTATCTTCACCTGTTTGGAACATTTTCTGTTTTGATTGTTTTCTCTTTTCCATTTCTTCCTTACATTCTTCATCGAACCAATCGCTCTTTCTTGTTTTCGTTCTTCGTGGGATTATTTTGTGTGCTACATTCCTTATAGTGTCCTCGATTTGTTTCCATTCATCGTTTATATCCTGCTTCTGTTCTTGTGTTAGATTTCTACTTATTTCTTCTGCATATCTTCCTTTGATTGTTTCATTTTCTGTGAGGATTCCTACTTGTAACTTATTGCAATATATGCTTTTTCGTTTCTTACTTATTAGTTGGCTTTGCGTTATCTTTGCTAAAACTAAAAAATGATAGCTATCTACATCTGCTCCTCTATAGCTACGAACGTTCTCTATCATTTTCATTGACTGGTTTTGCACCAGAAAATAATCAATTTGGTTAGTGTACTTACTGTTTGGCGCTAACCATGTTCCCTTATGAATTTCTTTATGTTCGAATTTTGTACTAGCAACGACTAGTCCCATCTCCGCTGCGAAGTTTATCAGTCTTTTCCCATTATCATTTGTCTCTTTGTGTTTGCTATAGTTTCCAATTATTGGTTTGTACATATCCTCCTTACCTATGTTTGCATTAGCATAGCCTATCACTACTTTGATGTCTTTCTTAGGTATCATAGAAAACATTTTTTCCATTTCTTCATAATATTTTTCCTTAACTTCATCTTCCTCACCCTCGCATGGTGTGTGTATGTTCTCCTGTATTAGATTTTTCAGTGACCCCTCAACAGACGTGCCTCTCACGTTCCATGTTCCGATATTTATTGTTACTTCCTTTCTTTTGTGCTTTGCTGAAGCTGTTTGCTCCTTAATTTCATCTATTACATCTTTTTTTTCTTTTCGTAGTTCCATTTTCTTTTCCTTGTTCGTTGCCTGGTATATTTTGCCTTCTCCTTCTTTACTAGTTGTGGCGGCAGCTATTGGTTTTTTGCATTTTTATCTTTTTTCCTTATTTGCAGTTTCCCATCTTCAGCACTCCATTTCCATTCTTCCCTTTCAATAAATATTTTCTTGAACCCGATTTTTACTCTTTTTCCTTTTTCTTTCTCTTCTTTTGCTCTAATTGTAATTTGTTTTTGTATTTGCCTATTTTTTTTTGATAAGTCATCTTCGATGAATAACCTTTGTTCGTTTATTAATCTCAACTTACTTTTGTTCAGCATTACTTTTCTCTTATCTTCTTGGTTTGTTAGCCTTACTAGACAGGTCCTATCTCCCAACTTTATTGCGCTTTGCACTGCGATGTCAATATGCAGTTCTCTTTTCATGAAAGCTTCCATGGCATACTTTAGTTCTTTAGGATTGCCTGGTTCTATTTTCAAGCCTTGTAGGATCACATTATTTTTCCTTTTCTCATTTTCTAACTGTTCCAGTCTATCTTCCATGCCTATTATCATTTTCTTCATCTTTCTATTGCCTTCGGTTAATTTTTGGTTTTCTGTCCTGACTTGTTTTATTTCTTCCCTGTATTCTCTCTGCTCCTCTCGTGTTTTCTTGATCGCTGTGGACATTTCGCTCATTTTTTCTCCCATGTCTTTCATCATTAACAACATTTTCTCTATGTTTTCTTCTAACTTCTTTGACTTATTCACCGGTGATCTTCCTGTCTTTTTGTTTCTCCTAAAAGCTTCTTCTTCTGTGTCCCAATCATCCTCCCTATCGCTTTTTCTCTTTCGAATGTTTTCGTCTTCGCTCATTTTAATTATTAATATTAAATTGTTATGGATATGAAAAACAAAATTGAGAATGAGGTTACTGGTTGCAAAGCAGTTGAACAAACTCGACTGTTCGGGCCGTTGGAGGTAGTTAACCTACGGAGCGCATGCGTCTGCAAGATAGCTTACAGTTAGCCATTTGACAAAGATTTTCAGGTGATATTTACTCTACCCGATAGAATAGCAGTAGGTTAGCGCAAGATGAGAGGTGGAAAAACGGTTTATCTAAAGGTTATCGATAAGCCGAAAGCTAAATCACTTTAACCGAGCATTGAAAAACTGGGCCTTAGGCCCGGTTTTTCAATGCTCGGTTAAAACTCACAGTTAGCTGACTATAGGTTAAGCTTAACCATCTGCTAAAGTTCCAACTAAGAACTATTGTGTTTCTCCTTCGAATGTTTGACTTTAGGCTAGCAAACCGTCAGCTAGCGATATATTTGTTAACGTTGGTAGTACTGATGTTTCAGGGAACACTTCTGATTGGTCGTTCCCCTTTTGCTGTCGATTTCGGAAATATATGTTTTGTTATGTTATTGTTGATTATTTTGTAATAAAATGGGCGAAACAAAAGCATTGAAGAAGAAAAGAGTGGCAAACTTTAGTCCTTCTGATAGATCGTTGCTGTTAAAAATTGCAAATGGTTTCAAAGCAATAACTGAATAAAAAAAAACAGATTCTACTACTTGGAGGGAAAAAAAAGAAACTTGGAAAAAGATTTATGGAGTTTGAAATACCTTACCTATCTGTTATGGTCTCTATCTGTTGTTCAATTTGTTCTAATATATTCAGAACAGTTTCTTTTCTTAACCGAAATCTTGTGAAAAAATCCAATTCATCAAAATAGTCAAATGGATTTATTCTTTCTCTGACCACGTATGGCCTTCTTTGGTAATCAATGAAGTCTATTAATTTATTCTTCGTCATCATCACTTAAAAAATCAAATGCTTCCATCTTTCGTAGAAAAAACAAAATAGAAAATGAGGTTACTGGTTACAAAGCAGTTGAACAAACTCGACTGTTCGGGCCGTTCGGAATAGTTAACCTACGGAGCGCATGCGTCTGCAAGATAGCTTACAGTTAGCCATTTGACAAAGACTTTCAGGTGATAGTTACTCTACCCGATAGAATAGCAGTAGGTTAGCGCATGATGAGAGGTGGAAAAACGGTTTACCTAAAGGTTATCGATTAGCCGAAAGCTAAATCACTTTAACCGAGCATTGAAAAACCGGGCGTTAGTCTCATCGCTATCACACGGTCAACCCGTCGGACCTTGGAACTTTATCAGTGTTATGAATTTCAACTATTTACAAATTTTATGTCTTTTATATTAAATAAACTAGGTATATTAATCTTACTTGAGCTGGACAGAAATTCCTGTATCAAGCACTCTGTAATCTTATGTAACTTTCACTATAAACTAATTGATTCACTCGTAATTCTCCTGCAAAACGAAGTTTATTACGGAGCTAAAATCAACAAGACTTTCGCTTCTAATTTCCAAGATCGAAGGATCAGATCAGCCATTTTTCGAAAATAGTGATCTAGGAGGTCTAAAACGGATGAAAAAAATACTCTCCTACATCCGACTGCTTTCCTTCGATACACTGTGAAAGTATGTATTTTATGGGATAAAATACGACTAAAAAGAAACGAAAATTGAAAAAATTTCTTAAATACTGAATTGGTGAAAAGAGTTATTATTGCATAGAATGCATTAAATTATTCATTATCTCTATTTATGAGTAACTATTATAACGTCATTTGAATAAAAGCATGAGAAATCTTATCAAATCCGTTTAATTATGTTTATCCGTCGTCCTAATTAGTGTTCGAACGTTAAACATGCCTAACGTCGATCAGGAATTCCCTACATAAATTCAGGACACTGGAAAAGCGACCGTTCAACCACCTATGAATTATCATTAATTATTGTTTACCCTATGAATAATCCAGCAGACACAGAAATTACGTCCGACAGGCATTATATTGAAATGAGTAGTAGGAGTAGGAACTGACTTTATTATACACCATGATGGCGTACAAAAATCGATATCAACTGCGTTTCAAGAATATTTGAACAATGAAGGTTTTTCAATTACATTTTGTTCTTGCATTGTCACGGTTTACTCTCGATTTTAGAATTATTTTTATGTTTGCTATCATTATGAAAGAAAGGAGTATTATTATGAAAATCTGACACAAATGGTTGCCTCTATGAAAGTGTTTCTTAATGGGTCGTTAATGAACCCGTCTACCATTCAAGATGATCATTAAAGTTGAGTGAATTGGCTCATACTGTTTTATTTATTATATAACTAATATGATGTATTGAGTCTTTCACATTTCTGATAATATAAATATCTTGACATAATTCAATGGCTACAATAAATGAGTATTTATATTATGAAATGATAAATATCAATAAAATGAACTTTCAGCTTTAGCTAGAAGTTCTTTTTATTCGAAAAAACCACCTGAATCAGTAATTTGCTCCATGTGGCTCATAGGGGCTGCTGATATCTATAGTATATACACTGCTGTGTAGGCATTGGCAATATATTTCTATAATGGTATACCAAACTTGTTGGTTCACCTCCTTCCCTGGGGCAGGACAGACCTCCAAATGGTCATGTTGTTTGTGTCGTTTGTGTCGTTAGATTTTTTCCGGGTCTTGAAATACACCAGAATAATGACACTTGGTGTTGGTATAATCAAATGGGTGCGCTTGCTAACAGGTTATTCGGGTCAGGCCTAGGGCCCGAACTTTAATGAAAATTATGAAAAACGATGTGCATTTTGTCAGAACACAACCCAAAGACTAGAACATGGCCATATAGATGTCTCTTATATTTTCCTACACCCCCGCTGTGAATTATACCTAGCAAACGTGGCGCAATCATGGTCAAATAGACCGTTTGGTACTGAAAATTAATACTTCTGGTCGAATTTCTCATATATTTAAGAGAGAGTAAGAGATACTGTCCATGAGAGGAAAAAGGTGATTTAGTTCGTCAAAAATATCAAGGTGCATGAAACTACACCACTATGTCAAGAAGTTTCTAACTTGAACCATAGCTTCGTGAATGTCTGTGAACTCATGAATACTGAGAACATTGAAACACATTCAGATGTTGTAACTAGAGCACTTTGAGTTGTAACAAAACAACTAGAAAGGAAATTCGTTCACTGCGGAACCTTTATTTCGTACTTAAAATATCTTCCGAAGTAAATATTTCCTTGATCAAGAATTACTTACAATACTGGACGAACTTGAACCTTAAAAAGAAGGAATAGCTACCTTGACATATAATTACAAATTTTTAACACTAAATAAATTTAGAGTAGGACTCACTACTTCTATTTTGCCATCAGAAGCTATTGAACAATTGAGCGATGAAGATGACCTCCAGATAGATTCTCACCGAATGAATTCAGAAAATAGAGAATATATGGGTTCTGACTATGAAGACGGGCTCCCAGTGTGAGCTAGGAAAAAGCAAATGAAAAAATTAAATTCAATAAATTAGTAGAAATGAATGGCCGTATCTGAAAAAAAAATGTGATTAGTAAATAATAAATAAGAAAATAGTGAAAGGATCAAAAAAGGATGAAAAAATGTGATTTTTATAATTTTATATTTTCCCCTTCTTTTTTATTCATCATTTTTACAAACTTTCACTATTTTCCCACTTATTATTTACTAATCTCATTCAATTCTTTTTCAGATACTGCCATTTATTTCTACTAATTTATTGTTTTAAATTTTTTCAATTACATTCTTGAGGAACTTGTCATTTGTTTACTAATAAAATTTCTTTTTTTTCCGTTTCAGATTTAAAGTATCTGAAACAAAAAAAACAAATTTTATAAGTAAAAAATGACAAGTTCAACAAGAATGTAGCTGAAAAAATTAAAAACAATAAATTAGTAGAAATAAATGGCAGTATCTGGACAATGGATGTCCAGAATTCCACAAATAAAGAAAATACATTGCTCAGCCTGATTATGTAAAAATAAAGGATCGATGAGAACCTTGTTGCTTTTATCTTGGTGGCATTAAAAGCAACCAACAGCAGCACCTATCAGTCCGAATTAGCTCAAATTTGGTATCTGAGATTACGTCTGAGACAGAATGAAACTAGCAATTTGGGCAAAATTTTGGCATTTTCAATCTTTGGGCTAGGAAGTGGCGGACAGATGTGGATTATAGATCGCCCTTTTTAGGTAGGAATTTTTCTATTTTGTGTGGTTTTTAAGGTTTTGCGCACTTCCACAGGTCACAGCTAATTGAATTAGAGGGTTGAAACTTGGTACGTGGATTGAGTTAATATTATTGAAGTACACCTTGAAGTTTCAATTGATTCTTTTCATCACCGCAATTTTTACTCTAATCGTTTTTCAGAATTTGCAAGATTTGCACATCACTACAGCCACTCTAAATTCAGTAAGAAGGTTGAAAACGTGAATTTGATGAAGGTTGTTTTAATTAGCGGTTTCAATTGTTTTCTATCACCAATAAATTTTATTATGTAAAAACTTCATGGATTTTTGCTTTGTCCCTTCAAATTCACCTAACGGATTTTGCATTTTTATTAAAAAAAACGGAAATGTGGTGAAAAATACGACCTCAGTGATGGAGCTTCATTTTTATATGTTTTATATCTAGGGGTACCTTGTTTGAAAATAACAGTTCCTTCATTCATCATTTAATAATTAATGAGTCTACCATGAATAGAACGACTTGGAAATGAATACTACGAATCAGAGAACACATAAGATAAAAAACACGAAAAATATCCTCTAGACATAAATCAATTTCCATACTGCAAAATAAAATGCAAAACTTTGATCCGCCTTCAAAATTCACCTAATTGTTTTATTGTTCTCTGACGGCCAAATCAACTAGAATGAATATTATAATAAAAGGCTTTGGAGATAGGGGGAGATTTAACGCACATAGTTCAGGACTATGCAGGATAGTAAAAGAGGCTGCCTGATGGCAAGCAGCAAGATCAGGCGGCTTCAAATCGCCCTTGTTTATACAAGAGATTCGGAGAGGGTATTCGCACCACTTCGAAGCGGCAGTTGGTGCCGCTGTACGCTTTCTACACTTTTAGAAACTACAGTCGTTCACATCGTTAACATCAGATATTGTGAACTTCCAAAGAATGGGAAATGAAATTATCTACGATTCATAATTCGACAAATTTGAACAAATCAAAACCAAATTCATTGTACAGGAAAGTTACTTGGATTTTACTTGAGTTATTTTAAATATATAGCAGAATATATTTCACCCCAATGTCTAATCGTACTGTAGCGGGCCTTTTCAGCTAATTTTCAATAGTACCTAGTCAATTAAGTAGAATGTCTTGTTTGAAAAAGTTCGGAAAATGGCTAAATTGTCAAGAGACAAAATTTACAGTTAAAAATAATTTCAAGTTATTCTCCCTTTCTCTGAAATATTTTGAGGTATTTTCTTAACTTAATATGGAATTTTGTATTTTTGATTCTGTATTTAAGTTATTACAGACCATAGTTGTCCTTACTTCGGAGACCAGTTATAGATTGCATAAATATCGAAAAAACTAAGTAAAACTGTCATCAGTAATGGCAAAATACACATTACTAACAGAATAGAATACTAAACAAATACCAATGAGCAGTAGAACCTATTTCCCTAGCATTTTTGTTCTTTTTCTACTGAGTTAATTTGAATGAGCTGTGGAGTTAATCGAAACCCTAAACCTCACGAAAAGACATAAATTATCTATATTAAAATGCCGGCGGTTAAAGAAACTTGCAAAACCTCAAAAATTATGCAACAAGAAATCTGGACATAGAAATGGCGTCAAAACTAATCCACCTACACATTTTCAACCCTTCAACTCATTTTCGAAGGGTTTGGGGGTACAAAAATTCTCTAAATAACACTAAAGTAAAGTTTCGAATATGTTGTTCATAATTAGTTTCCATAACTTTTGCGACGAATTTGCATAATTACAGCCATGCACCTATAAACCCTTTCTTCAATATTTAATAATGCCGAAATTTAGACGGGGCCTACCAAAATGTTTTGTTCTGCCTCAAGAACAACCATTGTAGCTTCTGCTGGTTTAGTTAAAGGCTTAAACTTTTATATGTGGATTAAATTGATGGTGAGAAAAAATTGAAGGCTGCAATTGATTTCTTCCATAGTGAGAGTTTATATGTTGATTTTTCAAGTATTTTTGAGTAATTTCAAGCATTGCGAATCTCTACAACCACCATCCCACTTCATTTAGAAGTTGAAAAATTTGTCCTTGAATTCAATGGGTCTTAGGAAGGTGAAATTTTTATGTAAGTATCGAAGCTTTGTGCTACTCTACAGATCCTCTAAAAAAGAAAAGAAGAATGAGGGATAAATTTGATCTTAGTGACGAAACACTATTGTTTACTCGTTTGCATTTTTCTTGAAAAAGGCTTTTGCATTCTGAAATTCTTATTGATATCTTAAATGCAGTTAAGTTTTACAAATCGTTGGTGACTTTTGCAAGACTCGCTCAGTAATCATTTTTTTGATATATTCTGTAAATATTTCTCTATATGGTATAATATATATATATATATATGTACATAAATATATATATATATATATATATATATATATATATATATATATATATATATATGTATATAAATATATATTTATATATATATATATTTATATATATATATATATATATATATATATATATATATATATATATATATATATATATGTGGATTTACCAGCAGGCTGAGTAGGCTGGAGCCTAGGGCGGCAAATTTAGTTCAGAAATTTTTTATTTCGATTTACAAATTGAAAAAAAAAATATTACACACAAAATACGAATTTCGAAAATTGGAGAGAAATTAAAATATTTAACAAAAATTGAAATATAGTCCTATATTTCAACATCTCTACATAAATAATTGCTAAACACTTCATTAATTATATATTAATGATTATGAATTCTTAGAAGATCGCAATAGCGATTCAATACTATAGTCGCAATTTAGTTACTTTCACATATTTTCTTCACTGATAACTGCTATAATTTTTTCTACGTGTACCTAAAATTATGACATCTTACGGAACTCGATCTTGATATAATATCGATGGTCTAATAATGACTGCTGCAGCAAGTTTGTAAATGGAATTGACTAATTTTTATTAAATAAAAAACTAGTTTAGTCTTTTGGTTTCAATTCATAGAAAATTTGATATTTGGACGACTGCGACTTGGCAATAAAAAAATTCCCTCCACAAAATATGAAGTTAGAACATTTGCTGATTAAAAAATGGATAAATTTCATCAGTTAATTATTATTTTATTTGTAGTAAGAAAAAGTTTGGAAAATCCAAATGAGCATGCCTTAAGCGCTCATGTTGTACACGAATTATTTAAATTGAATGTTTATATTAGTGTTACATTTTTCAGAAAATGCCGGAATCGGAATGAATAAATTATAATAAGATAAAACAATACTGCAATTTATTATTCAACGGCGTCTCTCCAGTTGATGAGTACATTAAAAAAAATTGAAGTGAAAAAATAATTTTTTCGAAAGTTTTGTGTTTACTGTGAACACGATCTTCAAAACTCCATACGATATGGTATTAAAATACCTTTTTATATAAAAAGTAGTGGCGGCTCGTGAGTTTGTCTTCAGGAGGGGGCGCAAACATAATATTGGGTTATACATATTCGTGTATCTGGTTTTGGTATTAGGCTAAATCTTTAGCCCAAAATGCATTCGTGCAGATGCAAAAAACGAATATTTATCTCATCTGCATAAATCTTACGTAAAAAAGACTCAATGTTCACATTTCCCAAGAGCTGAAAACTTACCTACTAAACTGTTTTTATGCTTTGGAGAATTTTCATGTTTTTTAATCTTGTCTACCAAATGTTTGAGATAACAAACTCCTACCTTTATCCAATTTTCATCGCCTCTAAATATTAAACAAACAAAACAAAAAAAAAAAGCAACACTTTCATCATATCCACGCAACCACGGAGTCTCGTAAATGTTTTCATCAAATTTTTGCCTAAAACTCGGCCGATTTTTAAATCCTTTCTGTTCCTGAATTATACCTATTCAAAACTCCAGTCGGACGTCCATTATCTTTTAAATCCACTTTTTCCTACAAATTTAATTTGCTAAAAACAACTTTTTCTAACTCACGCACCCTCATTATGTTTATAAAATCGGAAAAAGAAAAAACAATATAGCCCTCAGAACCACCCGCCAACACAACAGGTAATCTTCATGCGGGTTGCGGGCCCAGGCACGTTGAGTCCGTAGCAGTCTTCTCCGCCTTGCCGTTATAGGGGAATATGTGGGCTCGTGGCTCAAACGCCCATGCTCATCGAAGAAATGTAATGTTGGTTGCAGTTGGATTGAAATACTGATATAGAATCGTAAATTACGGTGGAGCGTATGCATTTGTTTAGATTTTTAGAATATTGCTTATGTTTCATAGTAACTAGTTCAAAATTATATATAATGATATATTTATGAGTTAAAATTAGAAAAATAATTTTTATGAGCTCAGCGATTATTTTTCTGTCTGATAAGTTCCTTTTTAAATAATATACATGTACATCGTATTCGTTAGGTACGGTTTAATGTGTGAAAACATCGGATTTGAATTTTTATGCAAGAGTATAATTGCGTATTCAAAGTCTCGCAAAAGAGTATTGTAATGCTTTTATAATTTAACTTAAATTATAATACTAAAAAATAATTAAGAAAAGATATATTTGTTGTATTGTTTTTAAACTGTGAGTGTAATTATAAATATTTATATTTATTTCGCCAAATGTATATTTTCTATGTGAGCTTTGTTCATATTATGTAAGTATTGTATTGTTTAAAGACATGCCTTACCTTACTTTAAAAGTGGTACATGATTCAGATATGTTTTGCTTAAAACAATGATTTTTGATAATTCTTTGCTTTAAAAATAATCAAGGATCTAACACGGCACACCATAGTTCTCAATGATACTAACCATACGGGAAAAGTTTATGTAACGAGGATGATGGAGCACAAATCATAAAGTTGGAATTTTATTGAAAATTGATATGATTTTGGACTAAGATATCAATTTAGAGGCGGCAAAAATTGAATAGCCTACGGGCGGCAAATCTGTAAATCCGCCACTGTATATATATATATATATATATATATATATATATATATATATATATATATATATATATATATATATATATATAATAGGTTATTCTCTTTACTATAGAAAACGAAATGATACTAATGAAAATTTTCAGATAAATTAGTGGATATTGAATGACACGCGTTAAGAAATTTTATTTCTTCCTCAAATATTGACTAACACTGACACTGTTAAACAAAAATTTGCTATATTGAGGATACTAAAATAAGTATTCGGAAGTTAATACTCGACAAAAACTGTTCTTATAAGTTATAAATCAATAATTTGGAATATAACTCATACTTACAAATATTCTATAGTCTAATACAGCCTCCTCATTATTGAAACAGAATTTCAATGATAAAAATTACTACATGCGTATCATAAATAACAGTACCTGTATTATTATATATTCACATCAAAATGGCATAACTTGTTATTTGTTGTTTTATATGAAAGAAAATAATTTAAATAAAAATAAGGCGAAAGTAGAATTTTAGAAAAATGATTTTAACAAAATAAAAAAAGGCGTGAGCAGCAGAGCTCCTTAGTGATAGCAGATCGAGTTGCAATTCGAACGAAATAGTCGAATAGCAATAGTATGTATTTCATGGGAGGAAATCATAGAGATATTACAGATAGAGGCGACAAGCCATAGGCCGCTCTGTGAGTGGCAACGTCAGTCTCGAAACTCAGTGGGAGCGAAAGAGAGAGACGATCGCAGGGTTTTTCTGTCCTTCTTTATATGATATATAGATATTCCGCGGTTAGAGAGAGACAGCCTAACCTTCAGATTCTCTCTCTCCCTCACCCGAGCTAACAAGTTTCATGCTGGCTTGTCGCCTCTATCTGTAATATCTCTATGGATGAAATACGACTGAAAATCATCATTTGAAATGACTCTTCTGGGAAATCATTAAACTTCGAATTCGAATTTGTTAATAATCAAACAAGGATAGAAAGAATATTCAGATAGCTATATGTCTATAGCATAATGATTTCATTATCATACTGACAAAAATCGATATCGAATAAAGTTTTTTATTAGCATTTTGATTAACCGCTATAGCACCAAGTTGAAAAACTGATACTATAAATACATTGTCTTTATTGAATATAATCTTTTATTTTCAAACGTACGTCATTTAACGTCATTTCTAGATTGACAGGATCATCGAAAAGTTCTATTTCTCCGCCAAGGAGGAGAAGTGCTATGCAACACTTTTCCGGCTGGCGGCAGGAAAAGTGTTACTATGCAAAAGATGAGTTGGTAACCATGAACAAAAAATTCTCCAATTCAAACGTCATTTTCTTTTTCAACCACTTCTCACCTGGTTGCGAATTATAACTATCAATTATTTTACTTTATATCTGTCAGACTAAATTTTGCGTGGCAACCGTAACTAGGAAAATATTCCATAATTCATAACGATCGTAAGTGGATAGAATTATGTGCGTAAATGTGAATCAATCCAAAAATGGATATTCAGAATTTTATGAATTTCAGAACGTTTGAAAATAAAATAACATATTTCATTAGGAGTAGAAGTGACTTTTCATGTATATATGTTCATATATATATATGAAAAGTGACACTTCTCCTCCTTATGAAATAATATACTATTATCCTACTCCTATAGGTAGAATACTCACCCTTAATACAAAGTTTAGTTCATTATATAAATCAAAAATCAAGAATCTTAATTTGAGTCGTTTTGGAAGCATGTTACTTGAATGCTAAACTCCAATACCGTTTGACGTATCATAGCCAAACTACGCATATGAATTTCATGGAACGCGTTACTAGGTAGCTGGAGTCGCGCATTCGCCATTTTGTATTAAGAAATTTGCGTGTGGCTGGGCAGGTCTATATATATATGTATATATATATATATATATATATATTATATATATATATATATATATATATATATATATATATATATATATATATATATATATAAATATATATATATATATATATATATATATATACATATATATATAATATATATATATATACATGAATATATATATATATATATATATATATATATATATATAATATATATATATATATAATATATATATATATATATATATATATATATATACTCATATATACAAATTGAAAGGTGAAAACAAAATTTGTTAAAACGCAATCACTGCTTCGTCTAATTACAAATATATATAACTTTCATTCTTCTTTTCGCTTGAAAAAATATTATAATAAATGGCATTAACCTGTGGTAGAAGTACATTACCTATTTCTCAAAGTGGAGTGGTATAGATTTACGATGTAGAAAAACACAAAGTCGTCTTCACAAATTTATTGTCACCATTAGATTTTTATGTGATGGTAGGAAGGTAAAAAACCATCGATCAACTGAAAAATATCCTAATAGTACAAGTTACGATTTTTTAAATAGGCTCATCATCAGCTAGATTATTCTCATGAAATTATGGAGAAGAAAATTTCAAATATAAAGTGAAAAACTATAAAACCTTAATATAAATTATTTTATATTTGAATTTTTCTTTTCCACAATTTTATAACAATAATCTAGCTGATGATGAGTATATTTAGGCTAGAAACATGTACTATTAGGATATTTTCCAGTTGATCGATGGTTTTTTACCTTTCTACCATCACATAAAAATCTGATGGGGACAATAAATTTGTGGAGACAACTTTGCGTTTTTCTACATCGTAGAAATAAATAGAATACTCGTACTCTCGATTTCTGTATTTGACTCGAAATAGATGCTGGAATAAATACTATCAATATAACAGGAGAAAAGTTTCAATTCTATATTTTGCCTGTATATTCAAAATAGTTTAAGTCCTTGAGACGCATAATTAAGCATTGATAATCATTATCAGACCACGTTCTTCACTGACGTCGAACTTCAAACATTATTCACAATGGCCTTTTGTATATATCGTGTGAAGCTCATAAAGCTATCAGAAATCGTCCTTATCTCTTTATCATTTCATTGTCAGAGCATTTTGGTATTACATTGTACAGAACCACAATCTACTGTCTTATTAGCTTTAGGAAAAAGTGAAACAAATTACAGAATCTCTGATAATTAGAAAGAATTTATCACAGATGATTCATTTGACAAACGTATATTTCTAAATCTAATACGTTTCTTAAATTGAAAATATTATATTTTCATTTTATTTGAAGAATTTGTGTACTGATTTTAAATATATCAGGCGAGTGCATCTTCATATCAGTATAATTATTCGTGATAGATTTTCGTAAGTAATATCACAAGGGTGTCTAATATTTCCGAAAAAAAATCGAAAAAACACGTTGCTAAGTAATATTTCAACAAGAAGCATGAGTGCTGGTGACAACAAAAATCTGAGTAGAATACGAGGATTTTTGCACCTGTACGAATGCTTTTTGTTGAAAAATATTACTTGCATTGTGTTTTTTCGATTTTTTTCACAGGAAAAATTAGATGCCCGAATGGTATTTGACAAGACTATTTCATGAGTAACAGCTGTCAAAATTTGCGGCTGGTAAACTCGAAAAAACTGCTGACAGGTGCTGTCATACAGTTTTTTCAACTAGAAATAGTATATTATGATATTAGGAGAATAAGTGATACTTTATGTGCTGAGCGTGGAAAGTTTGTCAACCATGCGAAGCACATAAAGTATCTTATTCTCCGAATATCATATACTATTTTTTCTTCAAACGTGCATAATTTCATTCGAAATGAAACAATAAAAGGAAACGAATTTTTTAATAAAGATAACAAGATTGAATCTTCAACTTATTTCACTTGTTTCAACTTGTTTCACCAAAGAAATCGAGAGTCTTGTCAAGGGAATAGTTCAGCAAATTTTTGTCTGAAGCCCCAGATGAAAAGTATTTGGCGATGAAGGTAATAAAATTACATTTTGTTTGTTTCACATTGTGCTAACCAACACTTAATTTTTTAGGTAGTTTTGATATTTGGAATATCTGGGGCATGTCGTTGCGATGAACTAGTGAATATGACAGTTGATGATCTGGAAGATATGGGTTCTTTGCTGCTAATAAACATTCCCAACACTAAAACTAATAAGAGTAGAACCTTCAACGTCCTGGGTGATGAATATCTGAGCAAATATAGAAAGTACGTTAATTTGCGCCCTGCCGATTTTAGGGAACGACGTTTTTTTTTGAAATATCAAAATGGGAAATGTTATAAAGCTGTTATGGGTATCCATAAAATTGGTAGTGTAGCAAAAGACGTGGCATTGTATCTGAAGATTCCAAATTGTAAAGAATATACAGGGCATTGCTTAAGAAGAACTTCCGCAACAATGCTTGTTGATAGTGGGGTGTATATCACTACGCTGAAAAGGCATATGGGTTGGAAATCTGATGCAGTTGCCGAAGGGTACATCGAAGACTCTGTGCAAAGTAAAACCAAAATTGCTAAGAGAATTCTTCAACCTAGCTCCGCGGAAAATCTCGAACAATCTTCATTTAATGAACCCGATACAAGTAATGGATTTGTAAATTCCGTTCACTCTGGAAAAGTTGTTATGAATAGTACTGATATTGCAAGAAGTGGAGGATTCTTAAATGATGCAAATCTTCATAATTGTACTTCTACTATAAATATTACGAATAAATAATAAATACCATTGTGAATAAATTCATAGTACTATAATGTGTTTATACGCACAGGAGTATAAGTACTTATACTCCTAGTCATATAAATCACACTTAATGTCATTGAGGAACGTCACAAAAGTTATCACTTATATGACGTTTGAAGAAAAACATTTTTAATTCAGATTTGCGCGTTTGTGATTGGTGGAAACTAAGACGAGGGAAATAGTCTTTGATATTTGACACACTCCTGGAATCTTTATGTGAGACCTCAAACAACACACAAGTCAATCTATAATAGATGTAGATTCTGTTGAATTCAAAGAGATAATGTCGAAGTTTTGAAAGATTTTTAAATAATATATATATATATATATCAATATGTAATTTTCATAACTGTCAGAGATACAGAATTTTCTAATGCTTTTCCATTTGAAAAGAGAATATGTCTGTATGGATGTACAGTTTTTTGTGTATTTTTGCTAATGCATATTTCATCATGGATATAATGGGTACTGATTTATATATATATATATATATATATATATATATATATATATATATATATATATATATATATATATATATATATATATATATATAGGTATATATATTTCCAGTGACTGAAGAGTTAGTATTCTAATTTCTTTGAGTAAGAATTCATTATTTGCTGTTGGTGAGTAGGATAAATAATACTTCATCAAATTTGACGTTTTTAAAATAGGAAAAACTGTTTTCAATAATACAGGTCATCAGGCATTATTCGGATGCATAAGAAGAATTAAAGACAAATTCAGCAGTGGCATTTAAGAGTTTACAAGTTAAATGAAAATACAAAACTATTTGAATAAGTTGAAAATAAATACTATAGATTTAACTATAACGATGCATTTATTCTGAGTTAATTTCAATAGTGGAACAAATTGAGAATGGATATACTAGAGATCTTTGACGGAATATTTATTTTATGAAACGTCTTATGGAAAACTAAAGGGGAACACAATTCAATCGGGAATATATCAATCGTGATGTTTAAATAAAGCATGAGCATTTTGTGGAAATAGAAAATAGAGTTCCAAAAAATTAATAGAAAAATTTTCCATTATGTTTTCATAATCCACTCATAGAAAATTATTGTTTTCATAAAGAAATATGGACATTATTAAAGAGTTTTTCCACGTTACATTAAACATATGAAATGAATAATACAATAAAATATAAGAGTAGGTATCGAATTTTAACCAACTTCTCTACATAATTACCTATATGACAACTCTTAATACACTGTACCACCAACACATTCAAAAACCACCAAAGAAAATCATTCAAAAACTACTATAAAAGTAATAGCATTAACTGATAAAAAAGTATAAGACAGGCAAACGGTCCATGAAACCATTAAGTGGCATTATATTGACTCGTAGAGTAATTTATTTATACACATGAATTTAGATATTCTTTGGTATGCGATGATGGTTCGGGGGACATTTCAATATATTTTAGTATTTATTACAATGTATATTAATTTGTCGTCCTACACAGTTTAAATTTGAGAACGATTCTTACATCTCCATAACTCCAACTACTAGAAAAAATATATTTTTTTATAGTAATACAGGAATATAGTATTGTTAGTCGTATTTTCACGGAAAATAATAGACCAAGTTGGAACAAATTAGTAATAATTGTGTCATGTTGATGATATATATATATATATATATATATATATATATATATATATATATATATATATATATATATATATATATATATCTATATATATATATATATATATATATATATATATATATATATATATATATATATATACCCAGGGCCGGATTAACCCTGTCCGGGCCCCAGATATTTTCAAGTCGATAAAAGGATGTAAGTTAATTTCAGATGATCGACTTCAGGTATCGTGTTACTTCAAAGTCTTATGGGATAATGCAACAACATGGTTACTTTGACTTGATGCTGCAGCATTACCTTACCTGACTCGTTAGCTTTATTGAAATGGTCTTAATGAATAGGTTATAGATAAGTGATGAATGATGATCCAGGTTGCATGATGGGTTAGGAAAAATTTATCAGACGGGACGTGGTTATTTTAAATGTGATCTTGTTAAACGCAATCAAATACAATAAACTAAAGAAAACAGTTTTGTGAAGTCTTCTTCTTCACAGTCCAACATCGTGGCCGATGTGTAGTGATTATGAGGGACTTTACTCTTCGTCCTTGTTATGGATGACTCTGTGTACAATACGTCGCCATCCTTGCCGGTTGTTCGTTTCGCGTGTTGCAGTTTCCAGCCTCATGTTTGTGAGTTTGGAGATCATATCGGTCCATCTGGTCGGCGATCGTCCGCGTCTACGCTGTCCTGTTGATCTTCCTTGAACAACTAGCTTCTCGATATTATCATTTGTATTGATGTGGCCAAAAAATTTCTAGATCCGGCCATATGTCAGGGAAGATAGTCGCTGTTGTGGACGGATTTCATTTAAGATTGAGATATTGGTCCTTCTAGCCGTCCAAGGTATTTGAAGCATCCTACGCCAACACCACATCTCAAAGGCGTCTATGCGTCTTCTGTCAGCGGCACGTATCACCCATGTCTCTGAGCCGTAGGAAAAGACCGGAAATACCAATGTTTTTACCAGCTGGATTTTCATGGTTTTTGTGAGGTTTCTATCCCTCCACAGCTTTGTTAGTTGAGTCATTGCGACTTTTGCCAACTGAATACGCCTTCGAATCTCAGGTTCACAGCTGCCAGAGCTGTGCAAGGTGGAGCCAAGGTATGTGAACTGCTGCACAACTTCGCATTTGCCAATTCTTACAGGTTGCCTCGCATTCTCACTTTCGCGGTCAATTATCATGATTTTAGTTTTGCTATAATTTACTTTAAGACCATAATCTGCACTCATATTTTCAAGTTTATTCAACAATTCTAGAAGTTCTTCTTCGCTCTCCGCTATGAGGACAGTGTAGTCAGCGAACCGAAGATTGGAGATCTTTTTTCCCCCTATCCTGATTCCTCCATTCCAGTTGTCCAAAACTAAGCGCATTATGAATTCGCTATATATATTGTACAGAAGTGGAGAGAGTACGCATCCCTGTCGAACACCTTTGCGAATCTTGCATTTCTCAGAGACAGTACAAATGTGTGAAGTAAAAATTGGAAAAAGTCAACTTCCAAGATATTTATTGTTTTTGTACAGTACAGTAAGTTTAAATATTGACTCTTCTAACTTTTTGAGAAACAAAATCGTTTAAAACATTTTGGAAGTTGAACCTTTCTAATACATCGTTTTCAATGGCCATTATCGACAATGAATTCAAACGGTTCTGATATATTTTTGAACGAAGACAGTTTATTAGTTCTACTACTCGATACTAGATGGTTCTGTATGTATGAAGTATTTCATCAATTGACAACATGCGTCGAAAGAAAGCAATAATATTGTTGAGGAATTTCATACAAATTTTGAAATAAAATTTTCATTCGATGAAATTTTTTTTTTCTTGTTGCGTGCACGGGCCCCTAGTCGATGCGCGGCCTCTAGGCAGTTGCCTACTCTTCCTATTGGTTAATCCGGCCCTGTAGGTATATACCTATATATTCCTGGTACGTATACACGGCTCCATCAGACCAAATTGAACAGAAATTAGGTATCTGGCATTGTCATCGAGGTGGGACGAAAATATTATAATTTGGGTAAATTCAGTTGAAATACTGGCCTTTTCACACTTTGGACAAGCATGTGGTTAGGTGGTGTGAAAAGATATGAAAGTTAGTTATGAAGAACGTATACAAAATTAATCCTCCTGGAGCTAAAACCAGGGTTCAAAGAATTTTGTTCTCCCAAACCTAGTCCAATTTAGGTTGAATTTCTACATGGATGGTGATTTTCATGTAGAGATTTAAATTATTTCTTGTTTTTGAGGATTGACCTGTTTTCATCGATCAAGTTTCCATAAATGTTTCTCTTTTAATGCTGTTTGTGTTTACAATTCCATTCCTCTGGAGGTAAAGGCGGGTAGTATGACTAGATTCAAGCGTATGTATAAGGCACTACTATTATGCAACCAGATTTGATTGATCTTAACGTATTCTGAGATTGTTATATTTATTTTGTACTTTTATTATCATGAATCTTGTCCTCTGCAGCTTTTTGTTTATTTGTATAAATCCTTTTTTATTTTTATTTTTTTATTATTTTTGTTCTATCATTTAGTATGTTGTTATATGTTAACTTATTTATAACTTAAAGGTTAAGTGGAGTAGCTTCAGCTAGGCTTCGCCGTGGCAATAAAGACAATTTATTATTATTATTAACTATTATTACTATTTTCACACCTCCACAGCTCTTTCAGATTTAGTTCGAGCATCGTTAAAAAGGACTAAAGGAGAATATTCCTAATACGTCGGAACTTGGTAAACTACACATAAAATTTCAGCGTCTTACGAATCTGAATACCTTAGTAATGAACATTTAATTGAAGCTATGTTTTGCACAAACAAATAAGGAAACCATTTAACTTCTCGAAAACCTCTGGAGATAGGTATAGGGAAGTATGATACAAAAATAATTTTAAAATGGTAGAGAAGCGAAAAATGAAATAATATATAGGGCGTCTCATTTGAAATTTCATAGTTGCTGCTACTTTTTAGTATAAGCGGCAATGCCGCAACACCACTATTATTTTAGATCGATAGAGCAAAATCAATTACCCATGAAACCAAATTTTCAGAATAATCCCGTTCTCCGTAAACGTCTAACCTACCATCCACCGTGAGTGACCCTGTATATATATATATATATATATATATATATATATATATATATATATATATATATATATATATATATGTCAATTACTTGTCAGAGTCGTGATATAACAGTTCTATAAGTTAAGGGTATTGTCGACTCAATTGAGCAAAAAACACAGTAGTTCTCTTGTTTCTCAGCCGAGCTTTCGCAATTACTTTATTGCATCCTCAGGGCTTCTACAAATACAAAAAGTGTCACAAAGAACAATTCAAAAAAGGCAAACAATAGTATTACCGAAGTTGAGGTTATAGTAAAAAAACATGAACATCTACAACAGAACATTACAATAATAGTAAGCAGTAAAGGAAATAAGCATTACACAATTTGAAACAGCAAATACGTGAGGTTTCCAAAATATCTTTTAGTCAGCAACAAGTCATCCAAAACACAATATATTCGTTATGTCATTGTCAATTTTATCTATGTTTCTATGAATAGAAATGTCCTCAGCAACATCTCTATTCATCTAGCTGCCCGTCATACCAATTCCTTAATGTTCGTAAGAAGATATGGATATATATTACTCAGTTTTTGTGTATCGGTTTTCTTGTTGATGGTGGCTTCACATTTTTTGATTTGGATCATCTCATGTATGATTATTTTATGGTAGTTTAATGACTTTTATAAAAGTTTCAACATTTTCAAAATCTATCTTGTGATTTCTATCATGTGCATGTACTGCAAGTGCACACCTTTCCTTATAGCTCGTGATATCACTTTAGTGAATGGCTAGTCTGCTTTTCAGCCATTGTGAAGAATGGCCAATATAATTTTGTCCACAGTCCAAGCATCTTATTTGGTAAATTACGTCACTAAGTAATATTACAGGGATCTCATCCTTGAGTTTGGAGCAAAGTGAAGCAACAGTCTTAGGATATAAAACTTATATATATGTATATATATATATATATATATATATATATATATATATATATATATATATATATATATATATATAAGCCTCAGGGTCTAAAAGGTATAATATGGATTCAAAAGGAGTTCCGCACCTCACTGTTGACTGGATACATTGCAATACTATTATTTTCTGGAAAAATATTACTAATAATTAGAAAATGGTTATCAAACGACATTTTTTCTCTACAGCAAGATGAAATATAATGACCTATTATCGGATGATCTAAAAAGTCAAGTTAAAAGTACCAATTTAAATTAATTATGCTGATTTTTTCACTTAAACAGTAATTTTCCAGATTGAGGCCATTAGAAAACAGGAAGTTGATATTTACCAGATAATGTATAGTATAAGGTATAAATCAAAATATTGAGTTACAACCCATATTTTTAAACTTCAAGAATCTATTACATCCTCATACTTCCTAATTATTGAATCAAAACAATAGAAATTGCTGCATCTTCTTCTTCTTTTCGCACCATCTCCCTTCGAAGGTTGGTGATCCAAATAGCCATCATTGTTTTAGACACTGCTGCACGGAAGATTTCAATTGATGTGCAACCGAACCATCGACGTAGATATTTCAGCCACGAATTCTGCCGCCTTCCGATTGATCGTTTCCCCTGGATTTTGCCTTCAATAATACGTTGAAGAAGTTCGTACCGACTCCCTCTCATGATGTGGCCTAGATATTGAGTTTTCCTTTCCATAATTGTGAGCAGTAGTTCTTTTTGCTTCTTCATGCGATTAAGTATTTCGACGTTGGTCACTCTTTGTATCCATATCTTGAGTATGCGTCTGTAGAGGTACATTTCGAAGGCTTCAATTCTTTTTTCCATGGAGGGGTTGAGGGTCCAGCACTCGCATCCATACAAGAGTACTGGTAACACATAGCATCTTAGCATGCGAATTCTCAATTCTAGGCTTAGGTCCGGTCTAACAAAGAAGTTTCTCATTGTAGTGAATATTTTTCTTGCCTGTTCTATTATCGATTTGATCTCCTTTGTCTTGTCACAGTGTTGGTTCACTATGGTTCCCAGATACTTAAAATTGGTCACTTGTTCTATGATGTTGTCATTGATTGATATAGCAACGTTTGTCGGTGTTTTTGACAATACCATTATTTTTGTCTTGGTTGTGTTCATAAATAAGCCGAATCTCACACTATGTTGAACTATAGTGTCCATTATTTGTTGCAGGTCATTTGGATTGCTTGTTATGATGACTGTGTCGTCGGCGTATCGGATATTGTTTATTATTTTCCCATTAACCTTAATTCCGCCTGATATTTCATTGAGTGCTTCTTTAAAAATTGTCTCTGAATATATGTTAAAGAGAAGCGGTGATAGCACGCAACCCTGTCGGACACCCTTTTTGATCTGAATAGTATCAGTAACTGCCTGGTCTATTCTTACTTCGGCATTTTGGTTCCAGTACAGTTCGGTGATAATCTGTATGTCTCTTCTGTCCACACCAGTTGATTTTAAGATGTTAATCATTTTCTCATGTTGTACGCAACACGCCTTACGGTAATCTATAAAGCAGGCATATATGTCTTGATTCATGTCTCGACATCGTTGTGTTAAGATGTTCAGGGCGAATAGTGCTTCGCGCGTGCCAACTCCATTTCTAAACCGAAATTGTGTTTGATCTATTTGGTTTTCGCATTTCTGGTATATTCTTGTATGTATTATTCGTATGAATATTTTCAATACATGTGACATGAGGCTAATCATTCTGTAGTCGTCACATTGGGATGAGTTGTTTTTCTTAGGTATAGTGATGGAGGTAGATTTCAACCAGCTCGTAGGGATCTTCCCCGTGGTGTAAATTGCGTTGAATATTGTTGTAAGGAGTTTTAAGCTGGAGCCATCTTGTTCTGCTATTACTTTAAGTACTTCCGCATAGATGTTGTCGGGACCTGTAGCTTTTTTGTTTTTCTGTAATTTCACAGCACGTATTACTTCGTCTTTAGTTATTTCAGGTCCAAATTCGTTCACATCTTCCAATGAGGGCGGAAGTGGTCGGTCATCGTGATATAGTGTTTTGACGTATTGAGCCCACCTCTTGAGTTTTTCTTCCATCCCTATTATTATTGTATTATCTGTGTCTCTTAGGATCGCTGCCTGGTGTTTTCGACTTCCATTTCCTAGTTCTTTAATTTTTTGTGTAAGTTAAACATGTCGTGCTTTGCTTGTAGATCTTCTATTTCTTCGCACTTTTCTTCCATACATCATTCTTTGGCCTCTCTTATCTTTTTTCGAATTGCTTTGTTTATCTCCTTGTACTTTGCCTGATCGGTTGTTTTATGCTGTCTTCTCTCTTTCATCATTTCTAGAATTTCCGACGTCATCCATTGTTAATTCTTGTTATTTTCCATGAATCCTATCTTGTTTTCCTGTATATTATTCATTGTCTTTTCAACTGCATTCCATGTTGTTTCTAATTTTTTTGGCTGAGGACAGCTTTTTGATCTTATTGTTCTTAACTCCTCTTCCAAGGCTTCGCCTATATGGTTTCTGACAATCGGGTCATGAAGTTTCTCTATATCTATTTTCTTCCGTGGTTTTTCTTTTTTCACTGTTTTAAAACGACGAGGCCTGAAGTCGGAAACGAATTGCTGCATACGTATCTGAAATGCTGTCATATATTTACTTAAAGACAATAGAAGTTGCAATTTGTTGTATTTAATAGAAGAGTAGAGTTTTAGTGAAAATGAAAAAAAATTCATTTAATTTCTTTTTGGTGGAACGATTTACCTAAACGAAAAAAATTATCGATATAATTTGCCATTATGTTAAATCGTTAAACTTCCATTTCGTATTTATGTCATGTGTAAAACAAGAGCAGTAAAAGTATTCAACTTTATACGACATTATTACTCACATTATCATACTAGCATAAATCGAAATCAAACATTGTTTTTTATTAGCATTGTGACTAACTGTAATATTCTTCCTTAATAACTATAATTAACTGTTGAATTTCAAGAGAACCAAGGAAGTTGAAAAATTAATAAATTACTTATATTTTCTTCATTGATGGATCTACTTAAAGAACGAATAGCCTTTTGTATCCACCTCGTATAGGCAGAATTCTTTCCCTTACGTACTTCAACAAAATTCAATGCTGAATATTTATTTAAATCAAGAAACTGAATTTGGACTCCATTTTTTCTGTTTTTGAAGAGTTTTTATATTTCAGTATTGCTTTTAACGGATGACAATTATTAATAATTCGTTATCATTTGAACTGTCTACATTTATCTATTATATTTTTCAGCAATACAGGCGATTGAATTTTAAAAAATTGTTTTGTTCGACTGACGATGTTCACATTTTGTTGCAAGATTCGTATTGTTGTCGAAATATTAGTGTGACTTTGAATCTTCCAATAAAATTGTCAAAAAAGGAGAACTATGTTTTATTATACAGTGTCCGCCAGAATGTTGGAACCATATGGAAAACTTTTTAACTAATGGTTACTCAAAAAATTTATTCGACATGAAGGTTGCTGCATTCAATTTGACCAAATACGCTCATATCTGTTTTTATCATTGGCGTGCGGTTAAGCGGGAATCGGCCATATTCTAATTTTACTATAGAGTAGAGTTATCTCTCCATTACTGTTTTTTTTGACAAATCTTCAAGATTTTGTTAGATTAGTTAATTATTGCGACAGAAAGTTTATGTTAATTAAGTCATTTATTCCACAAAAATGGGTATACTGAACTGAATAACTGAGAATATATATTTCAATTTCAAATAACTTTTTTTAATAACATTTTTCGATATCTTGCATAGTAATGTCACTTTATTTCATAATGAGTTTAGAATATTGGTCGATTCCCGCTACACCGCACGCCACTGATCAAAACGACTTTGCGCGTATTTAATCTAATTGAATGCACCAACTTATGAAGAATAAAATTTGTTGAGAAACCATTAGTCAAATAGTTTTCCATATGGTTCCAGCGTTTTTTCGGACACTGTATATATGCTTCCAGAATATAAATGGCCTCTCTGGTGAACAACAAATAGTTATTTCTGTATTAAGTGCTGTGCGAAATCAGTGTTTTTTAAATGGTGCATAAGAATGTAAATTTTTAGCCGAGATCGTCAAATCGAGGCTTAAAATTCATTCGAATGTATGTTTATCAATATATTCTATGATGTTATGTCAGAGTAACTGTCAACCATCCACTTTCAACGGAGACATATCTACTAATAATCCCTGCTATTCTGATGAGAACAAGACAATTTCTGGCAACCAACTATCAGCATCGTCGTCCTCGGGAATAAATATTGGAAATAATTGTTCACTATTAATTATTATTGCAATAAATAATTTTGTTATTCTTATTAACTTTCATTAAATGCATTATTTCTATATTCTATGGTCTTTTTTTCACGGTTAAAAAATAACTTTGTCCACGACTGTACTATAAATCATTCATTATACGTGTGCTTCCTGAAGTACAATTATACCTATTATTCACTAGTGTGTATAATGGTTTATTATACACTGCATGACGTCACACTCAAAACGTATGTCCAAACTTGAGACTATCATTCACATTGTTAGGGTAGTATTGTTATGAGATTTTTAGGGTTTATGTAACTAAGATAACTTTTAGGTAAATTATTAAACTAATATTTAATATAATGCCCGACTTATTGAATATTTACTCTAATAAATTATTTATTTCATTTTTATCAGAGTGAAAGAAAGGAATGGAATCGATGTCAAGTGAAATAGTTGACGTTTACGTGAGTATGCAGTTTTCAGTGAACACAGAAAATGTTATGTCAACGCTTTTGATAACTATTTTTATTGTTGAAAATGCAGATTATTACTAATTTTTTCGAGGAAGTCGTGGACAAAGTATAGTATTCTACTCGCACAAAATTACAATTTTTCACTCGGGTGAATTGCGACACTCGCTTGCAGCTCGTGTCGCAAACTTCACCCTCGTGCAAAATAGCAATCATTTTGTGCTCGTTGAATAATATACTATTAATTGTTTCACTATTTGAAAAATGGAAAACTGCGTATCCATAACGATTCGTGAATGTAGTCTTTTTTTGACAGTTGTACAAAAATATATTTTTTTTAATTTACATTGTTGCTGAGCGTATGTTCTAATAGAACGAGCTCATTAGGAGACCCCACTAGAGTGGAGGCCTCACCATAATAAAAAAAATAAAAAATATTGAATACTCCCTTTCTATAACATGTTCTATGATTTTTTCATTTGATGATGAAAATGGTTTTTTAGAATATACAACAAGGTACAATGGCTAAGTAACATTGTCGTTTAATCTTTGACTCACTACTTTGCCTTTGCTGATAGTCCTTTCACTTTTTATATGTTTAACCTCCAAAGAACCACATGGTCTACATGGAGTAGTACCTACACCTGTCATAGTTACTGCGTATAGTTTTCATGCAGCACTCTTCCTTATTTTATGCATTGGATCCAGTGGCCCGTTAGTTTGCAGTCAGAGTTACTCAGTCACAGATTATCTGGTATTCATAAGGGAGTAAAGTTCCCAAAAAATATAAAATGATCACTCACATTACATGAACAAGTGGTTATATGTACCGGAATGCTCGAAAATGCTTGAATAAACGTAATTGTCACCCAATATTATTGACAATGAATTATTTTTCTGACCAATAATTGATAATGTGAATTCAAAATTAAATTTTTGAACGCGATAAAGAGATTTCTTCAGAGATCGCAGTCGCTGTAGTTATTTGGTAATGAGAAATCTAATTTTGGAAAGGGTTTTTAACCCGGAATCTAATTCAAATTTCCAAAGGATGGGCTGTAGGATTATGGAAAGATTTCGTATAATGAAGCTTACAAAATAACGTGGATGATTAAAATCACATTCAAATTAGTTACACTCTATAGCTATATATTAATGTTCTAGTGATCATCATAAATGACATAAATCTCATAAAAAAAATTTTATGGCTCAAATTTTGCAAAAGCAAAATTAATTTTGCCAGAATTCCGATAATTTTCTTAATTCAACAAGCGTTCTCATAGTACTTTGAGATGATTAATAGATTAGATGCCTCATGAGTTCTAGTATATCAAATACTGTTCGTTCCGTGAGAAAATGAATGGCTATGAATTCCAAAATTAAAATGTCTTGATGAATGAGCTGGAAGTTAGTTCATTAAAAACAGATTTAAGTTATCGATGGCAGGCTATAACTTAACACTTCAGTTGAAAGAATTATTCTTATTCAAAATTCAAAAATTAATTCTTTTTAAAATTAATGGACAATGAAATTGTCATGACTTCGAATTATATTGTATAGCTTATCCTTCAATATTTTTTTTTTTGCGTTCGATTGAAAATCTGTTTCACAGTTGCCATTATATCAAAAACTTATCTATATGAGTTAATATTATACGTTGAATAGAATCAGCTATTCCAAAACATAAAGTCAAAATTGTTCATTGAATTAAATACCAAAAATGGCATCCAAAGAAAACAATTCACTTGTTCATCGCCTTTGTCCAATATTTACGTAATACTAGCAAGGAACTGCGAATTTGATGAATAATAAATGCCAAAGATAATTTTAGTGACGCAAAACAAAATTGAAGTCTGTCTCACGTTTCCAATTATTTAAATGAAAATATGACTGCAGATCCTGAAGATATCCAGCATAAATTGCTAATTCTGATGCAAAGAAACCGGATATGAAAAATTTTAATGCAACGGAGGTCATCGGCGGAAGGAAAAAACCCAGCTTTGAAGCGGTCCTATACCGCCATACTAAGTATGACATACCTACTGAACCTAAAGGCACCCAGAATATTTTTATTAAGATTATAAGAAGACAATAGTTTGTGTTGGGTGAGTGATAGGTTCTTGATGTCGACGTCTATAGTTGTTTATCGAATCTTGAAAATTATAGGAAACCTAAGTTAGAGAATAAGCTAACTAAACTTATATTTTCTTCCTTCCTTGTTCAACTAAAAATTAAAAAGTAAACTCATCCACATTATTCGCCTATTATAATTCTATAGCGTAATATTTGGAGCGTAATTCATAACTGAATCAAAAAAAGGTTATAAAATTGTATCTAAATATATAAAATTGGCAATCATTGTGTACAGCTTTCAATTTATTATAGTTACAACTACCAAGCAAATACATACGAATAGGGCCGTTCATCGTACACAGAGAAATGGAGTTGCAATGGAAGGTTGGTTTCTTATATGAATAAATAAAAACTCGGTTTGTCTCTCTTTAAATCGTAACAATCATGAAGACTGAGGAACTCTTTGCCATGAAGAGGTACAGTTGTACTGAAAGGTTGTAGTTTTAACCTCATTATTCATATCAGAATATTATGGATTTTTTAGCTGTTTAAGACGATTCAGTAACTTTTATATTTGTTTCTGTATATTTTATAAAGGCAAAAATGTCTGACGAATGTGTGTATGTTTCTGGAGAAGTATTTTCTGTAAAAATACTTTTCAAGAAATTCAACTTTTTATTTTTGTTGATTTTTATTTAAATTTTGCCAATAATATCGCTGATCGGAAAAAACTTTATGCTGTGCCTGAAATTACCAATTTGAACATATCAAACTGCAACAAATATCTATCCTTAAATTGTTTTTTCTTTCATGCAAAACGCCTGTTATGAAAAAAGTCGATTGAAGTGGATTAATTACAAAATATAACTTGTTGGAAATGCAAACTATTCTCTCGTGATTCAATTTGATGTTACTTAAATATTCAATTTGCAAGCTTGGGCTAATATAACACGATATTGCCTAATTCTATGATCATGGGAAATCTTCGAGAGTGGCACCCTCTTTTAATCCTATTGATAGGTAGGTATGTATGCCTATACTACAAACAAGTAATCATATGGTATAAAAACATGAAACAAAATATAAATTATTATATATATATATATATATATATATATATACATATATATTTATATATATATATATATACATATATATTTATATATATATATATATATATATATATATATATATATATATATATATATATATATATGAATTTAGTTGAATTTTTTCAAAAAAAGTTGAAAGTATCCCCAATATTTTGATTTTTTATTGGTGTTGTAGTTTGTGTTTTTATATATTTTTGTGCTTTCAATATTTCTTCTGAAGGATTGTCTAATATATTATTCACCTATCACAATACCTACTATACCTAAACTACATGAGACATTTTCTTGTTTGAAATTCAGACTATTCTCTCGTGATTCAATTTGATGATATTTATGAAATGTTTTAACTTAATATGGAAAGTTTTCTTAAATCGATCTGGCATTAAGTACAAACAATATCTCCCAAAAGCTCAAGTTCCATAATTTTGAGAATTTTGATAACTGCACTATTTCAAAAATTATTTTACTGACGTAATATTATATCAGTTCGTAGTTCTATCAGATGAATTAAATGTGAAACTGAAATCATAAAAACGGTCAAATCTCTGAAGGATGCTAATTCTTTTGGTCATAATGCGATGGGTAGGACAGTAGGTAATATACTCGTATGCTGACTACTCCTGATGATGATGGCTGTTGATTGCAAATACTCTTTTAAAATGAAGCAAAGTGACGAAACAAGAATGAGCTTGAGATCAAAACTGTCTAAATTGTCAGTATTACTCTTTTATAGATTATGATGTCCAAATAACATAATGAAAGAAATTTAAACAAAATTCAGTTACATAAACCTACTCTCTATGACCTACGAGATAGTGTAAATTCTTTGTTGTTGAAAACTTGCTATGTTTCGAAATATCAGCCTTTGGTAATTCATGATCCAAAATTCTCAGAAGTCTTCACATTAAATAGCACTTTTATCGAAGAGAAAATGGTCACAAAACAAAGCTCAAACTTGGATAGAGGAAAACTTGGTGGTGGAGGTTTAGAAGTGTGAAAATTTTCATGGTTTTTTTTTAAAATAAAGTCAAACGTAAGTAATAATATTGGTTTTAATTGTGTTGAACCTTGTGCTGTGAAATTCACATAGTATTTTGCGTTGGCGGGATTTCACGAAACTAAGTTTTTATTTGACACAAATAGAAAAATTAACTGAAACGAATTCAAATCAAAGTATCAATAATAAATTTGTAGTGTAGTACATATTTCTGTGTTGTGGTTCAAAACACACTTATAGGTTTCATGTATCTAACTATATATAGCGACCTCTGTAATCACATTATGATAATTTCAATAATTTTGAAAATTTTCTCAAATGATTTTTTATGATCTAGATGATAGAACATATTAATAGTTGAAATATACTTCTTCGAATTTTTTTTTTAATTAAGTTACATACTAGAGAATATTGAAGCAACAGAATAAATTAAAGAAATTTTCAAAATATATAAATGTGTAACTGCATTTCATATCCAGAATCAAAAACTTTGAATCAGTAAACTTTGAGCATACTTAAGAAAGTAAAGTTGAGGATTGAATTATATAAGTATAGTGATGTGGATATGAAATCGAGAAGAAACATGGTGCACGAAGGACTAATGGGGTCCGTGCTAGAGGAGCGGAGAGAGGAAAACGTGGTCTGTGTGCGAAGCAAACAAGAGATGAGGAGATGCAGTAATTTATTGAGTACACCGTCACATACCTGGCCTTATCTCGCCGAAGATAACACAAGCCGCCATCTTATGCAAACAACTCGACTGGTTTATGGTCACAGTCGCACACACAGACCAAGTGCACAGGATATGGAGGTTATGCTCATGGAATATCTTCTGGGAAATATCCGACGAAAAATTATTATTTCGGCCATCATTTCTAGCTTATTCATCACGTAGTCGAAAATACGATCTCAATATTTACTTCAGTTCCCTTTTACCTACTATTCGTCTATTCAACGCATAAAGGTCTATAGAAAAATGATTGGTTAAATCCGTTTTTTTTTTTGAATAATTTCAAAAACATAGTTAATTAAGTACATTTAAAGAGTATGCATGTTTCAAAATGCATTAACTATAAAAATATTAAAATCAAATTAACTAGGTACCGATGGAATAAATGGCATAATAATTCAAGGATGAAGCCAGAAGAGAGAGGCTGATTACGAAATGTACAGCATGTTTGCCCAATTTACGATTAAAATTTTCTTTAAAGGGCATTCAAAAGCAAATTCAGTTGATACCATTTCTAATCATTTAAGTCTACGGATTCAGTTTGTTTCATTTGCACAATTCTATTGGGTTGCTACATCCATGCATGTATTTCATAAACATAATTCCCCAAATTTTCACTAATATTGTTTTCTTTAGAACTATCAGTATGACACTTTCATTCAGAAATGCTTAATCTTTTTGTTTTGCCAAAAATTAAACTCATTCCCAGATTCAGTGGATGTTATCGACGAACTTGGGTTGTTTGTGCTTGAATTTGTTCGGTTAATTGTTCTGTTTCGATTCATTTTATTTGTTACAGTAATTAAATCTTTATATATTCTAGGTACCTACTCAAATATTTTATATCATTTTTATTATGAATGAATTTAGTTGAATTTTTTCAAAAAAAGTTGAAAGTATCCCCAATATTTTAATTATTTATTGGTGTTGTAGTTATTTGTGTTTTTGTATATTTTTGTGCTTTCAATATTTCTTCTGAATTTTAGGAGGATTGTCCAATATATTATTTACCTATTACAATACCTACTATACCCAAACTACATGAGACATTTTCAAATGGAGTGTTTCTCCTTTTAATTTAGAATAAATTTGTTTTATCTGATTTTGGAGAAAGAGATACACAAAATAATATATTGGATAAACTTCTCAAAAAAAAAGAAAGATTGAAGGCACACATCTATACAAAACAAAAACAACTGCACTAATCAAACAGCTCTTCAACAAACTTCTATTGCATAAAACTCATTTTCCTCCTAACTTAATCATCAAAATTCATCTGGTAAGTGTTCAGCACGCAATCAATTTATCGCCCTCCTTCTCTAATTTCCGTTTTTCCATCTCGATTTCATCTCTCTATCTGCCCGCATGCCCACTATCAACATTTTGTCATTTACTGTCCACCTCGCTCTCTCTACGTTTGACGTGAAGGAATTACAGCTGGCTAGCTGAAAACAAACACGCATGTAGCTGTACATGCATAGCTTTATGGTCCCATGATTTTATCAGACCAGACCGTGATTGGTTATTTACTCAAGAGGGAGGGACGGCGGCCGGGTAGGGGGTCATGATATGGATGCTGGGACGAGGATTGCCGTTGGTGGGGGGAACTTTGAACCGGACTAGAGTGTTATGAACATCAGTAGATTATACCGTAATTTGTAGGCAAACCTACGCCATAATAGACTTCGCATTTTGGTTTCGATTTGTTTGTTTGGCTTTCGATAATTTGTTATTCAAATGAAACAAATGAAGCTAGGAATCTACTATTGTTCAAATTTCAATTTTCAGAGATAATTTAAAATCTTTCAAATTGGATCATCTAGAAAGTCAGGAGGAATTGTAGTTTTCATAATGCTCATTCATTATATGTCTTTATATTTAAAGGACCCATTGACCAATATGAGTAAATTGTCGAATATAAGACGAAGTTTTAATTGAATGTTATACCTTATTCAATCAAAATTATAAATGAAACTTATATATCTCATATATGAGTAGGTGATTAAGAAGTTTTGGACAAATCCAAACCATGATTGTACTAATGAGTACAAGAGTACAAAGTACAAGAGTCTCTCAGAAACAAGTTTTTCACAATTGTATCACAACAATATTAGCCTTATCTATTGCATTGTCATAAAGAAATAACTGCTAACATCTAGTACATTGTAGTCAGCCACTATAGGTAGTATAGATAGGTAGGTATGTCAATTAACAAACTTCGTCAAATAGGTAGGTAGGTACCTACCTACTAGGTACCTTGTCTGACAATATTTTTGTTTTATAGATTTATATGAATTTTCTTTCCTTTGATGAATATTTTGAGTTTTATTTGCATTATTTTCAAATTCGAAGTGAACAATCACTTTGGATTTGGGTGCGCATTTATTCATTTTCACTTAAACAAATGATATAAAGCTGAAGATATCTAATGATTTAACGAGTGTAATTGAATTCGGATAATAGTATGCTTACAAGGTTAGTTTTTGTTCCTACTCTTGGTTTATACGTTTTATGTAATGATGAGCAAACATTAGCAGTAAGATATATCTACTCTTTGTTTATGATAACATAACATCTTATAACCGTACGAAGGTAAAGATTCAAAAATGAGAGGAACTGAACACTGATCTAAACTTATAATTATTATATTCAGATATTCAGTAGAGGCTTAGAAGAAGGACAAATAATACATCATATTCAAAGCCCCGTAAAACTAAGAATATTTTTATATCGATGAGCATTAAT
This sequence comes from Cynegetis impunctata, assembly GCA_030704885.1. Lineage (NCBI taxonomy): Eukaryota > Metazoa > Arthropoda > Insecta > Coleoptera > Coccinellidae > Cynegetis > Cynegetis impunctata. The sequence goes on from JARQZK010003639.1 coordinate 535,853, forward strand.
TCGTAATATTAAATCAAGTCTTTAATTTCTAGGCCGTGCGGAGTTTTTACGGGCCAAAGGGCAACTATATTTCACTAGCCCCATTCTATATTATATTTTATTTTTTTTGTGTATAGTAGTGCAATACACAGATATCTATATGAGAGGCGAGTGAAATAATAGTAATTTTTAATGGTTTCACTGATTATACATTGAAGAAAAACACAAAATTAGCAGAGAAATATATAGGTAAAAATTAGTGAAAAAACGGAAAAGGCACAATCCTTAGTGTGAAAAAATAAGTTATTTCTTGCAGCAACTATTTTATTAAGTTTTTTTCAGAAAATTATAAAATTGAACAAATTACACTAATTAATGGATCAACGCACTGAAATACTTTTAATAACTTAGTATTGAAACATAGTAAACAGACTATAAACTCCCATAACTCGACACAGAAACACATTAAAATTTTCAAATGAGGTATTTCTATTTAATGAATTTCATTAGACTCAATTGAAAACAGAATTCACTATTTTTATTTACTTTTCGATGTGTCAAATAATCCATGTTATTAATCAATTTACGTCATTCTCGAGTTTCGGCCAGGGCACATTCCGAAACCCGCCTCCTAGGATAATTGTCCTTCCTCCCTCTGCACGACCTTCATGATTGAATTGTACAAAAGTAGGTACCTAGTAGATTCATGAGACGTCAATTTTTGATCAAAGGGATATTTAAACTGAAAACTATTTTAACTACGAAATAAAGGCTTGTAAGTCGAAATTTGTTTTCTCTTCTTATAGCTGTTTTATTTTTTTTATAATTCAAAGTGCTCAAGGTATAAATGATCAATAACATTTTTATATGTTCAATCGTTCTTGATATTCAATCTCGAGTTCAAAGACATGGTTCAAGTTACATAGTAGGACACACTTTAGTGGTTGCATATATATACCTCTCTATTTTCGGTATCCATTCTGTATTTTCCTCATTAAAATGTTTGATGTAACAAATTTCATCATTGCTTCTTTTGATGTGTGATATACTTATTGCCTCTATGTACTAGTTGACCTGTGTAATTGAAAACTAAATTTCTAATTACACTATGAGAGAGAGAGAAACAGCTTTATTGTCCTATAAAATTACAAAATTTTGTCGACAAAGCACATACCTATAAAAAATTGAAAATAAAATTTAACAATGATAACTAATTAAACAAAACACACTTTCAATCGTTGAACAAAACAAGAATCTATTAAATTGAAGAACAAAATAGAAGAACATTTATCAGTCGATTATGTATAAACATATGTTAAGAATCAACATATTTTTCAACTAAACTTATACAGATATAAAATTTTGTATAATACAAAAAAAAAACAAAACATTAATATATGTTGCTACTAAATGTGGATCTCAAGGGTCTATGTTACATTGTGAAATTCAGTTACAGAATAAAATTCTGCCACTGAGTAAAATGGTCTCTCCAAAATAAAAGCCTTAGTTGAACTTCGGAACTTTTTGTACGTACTCAAGGATTTTAGCTCCAATGGTAGATGATTGTATAACTTTCCGGCATTGTAGGTAAAGGAGTTTTTTGTTAAGACGGAGGTGGGCGTTATTAAATAAATATCGGTATCTGAATTTCTTGTGGGATATCTATGATTTGGTCTTTCTGAAAAGTTATGAATGTGTTTGCGAACCAAACAGACTGATTCGAATATGAATAGTGAAGGAAGAGTTAGAATTTTGAATTTTTTAAAGTAGAATTCGCAATGTGTCCTTCTGCTCAGATCAAACATATAACGAACTGCTCTCTTTTGCAATCTGAAAACAGACTCAAAGTGGAAAAGGCTGCATGAACCCCAATATGGCAAACCATAACGAAGGTGTGATTCGAATAAAGAAAAGTATGTCGACAACGAAGCAGAAATTGAAAGCTCTCTAGAAACCGTTTTAATGGCGAAACATGCAGAAGATAATTTTTTTGTTAATATGTCTATATGAGTAGACCATTTGACCGACCCATCAATATAAAGACCTAAAAACTTCGCTGAGTTCACTGTTTGAATTGTTTTATTGTTTAGGGTAACAGGTTGTAGGGTTCCTCTGTAAGACATTACTACAGTTTTATCTGTGTTGAAACAAAGTCCATTTGAATCAGACCAGGCCTTAATAGCCATCAAATCATTACTTATGATTGACTGTAAGGCTTGTATATCAGAGTTACTCCAAGTTACACTGGTGTCATCAGCAAACAAAGTAATTCTACCACTTATTTTCAAGTCCACAATATCGTTGATGAAAAGAAGAAAGAGAATTGGTCCTAAAACTGAGCCCTGAGGTACCCCACTGTCTATTGGTAGATTTATTGAATTCTTACCATTTGCTCGTACTATTTGTTGCCTGTTAGTTAGGTAAGATTTAAACCATTCTAAAGGAGACCCACGTATGCCATAAAACTGAAGTTTTCGTACTAAAATTGTATGGTTAACACAATCAAAGGCCTTTGCGAAGTCACAAAAAACTGAAGTTGTGAACAGTTTGTCATTGAGTGATGTATATAGTTCATTAAGAACCGAAAACATTGCGTCATCAGTGCATTTTGTGGGTAAGAAGCCATACTGTTGTGCTGTAAGAATATTATGTTTGAGAAGGAAGGGTAAGAGACGGCATTTCATGAGCCTTTCGACTATCTTCGATAAGGTAGGCAATAAAGCAATAGGTCTATAGTTACCAGTTTTAGTTTTTTCTCCACCCTTATGGAGTGGGATAATAATGGCTGTTTTCAGACAAGTGGGAAAGAGACCAACTTCAAAAGATTCATTAATCAACGAGACTAAAATGTTGATGGCTGTATCAGGTATGTTTAAAAATAATTTGATGGATAAGCCATCATTTCCACATGAATCTTTATTTTGTATATCGCTTATGGTTTGCATCAGTTCATGTGTGTCAACTGGTCTCAGGAAGAAACTGTCCATAATCTTTTTAGATGGTAGCAGGAAGGAGAGAGCATCACAACTCGGAACTATACTTGAATTGATATTTTTACATACATTCACGAAGTAATTATTCAGTTCATCAGGGCTGGGATCAACATAGCATGAGGAACGGGTTTTATCTCTTAAGTCATTTATTATAGACCATGTTTCTTTGGAAGAGTTCGAAGCTTGTGAGATGCGAACATTGTAGAAGTTGTGCTTAGCCGATTTAATGATTTTGCGGTATAATGCCCTATAGTTGTTAATGCAATTCAATATAGAGGGGTTATCTATGAATTTTTTAATATACATTAGCGATCTCATATTTTTAGATGAAATTCGAATTCCCTTAGTTGTCCAAGATTTGTGACGCTTAGTTTTTATTTTGCGAAGTGGAAATGCTATATCAAAATACTTAATCACCTTATTAATGAAGTCTGAAAATTTAGAGTCGGTATCTTCAAAGAGACCACGCCAATCAGTGAACAGACATGCATTATAAAACAAATTAAAGTTTTTTCGAGAATATGGTAGGTAATAATGATATAATTGATTCATAAAAACTATATTTTATTTTGATATAACGTGCAACCTATGAGGGTCGTATAAGGTTCACAAAATAATTTTCTGTTGGACAACATAATATTCTGTTGCTATTCATTGTTTTATAATAAGAAACGTTGAAATCTGCTATAAAATACACAGTCAAAAATAAAAATCTTTGGGTAAGGAATAAAATCAAATTTTTGGACTATATTTTGAGATTCGCGAATTACACCTAAAACGTACCAAATAAATCTATTTATCTGCTATCAAAATTATGTAGAGGTTCGTGGAGATTCAGAATCTGAAGCTTAGTCTTACCGCATCGACTAGGGGCCAGTACAAACGCACCAAGAAAAAAATATATACAAATGAAAATTTTATTTGAAAATTTGTGTGAAATTCCTCAACAATGTTTTTGCTCTCTTTCTACGCATGTTGTCAATTGATGAAATACTTCATACATACAGAACCTTCTAGTATAGAGTAGTAGAACTAATAAACTGTCTTCGTTCAACAATGTCTCAGAATCGGTTGAATTCATTGCCGATAATGGCCATTGAAAATAATGTATTAGAAACTTCCAAGATGTTTTAAACGATTTTGTTTCTAAAAAAGGTAGAAAAGTTAATATTTAAACTTACTGTACTCTACAAAACCAATAAATATCTTGGAAGTTGACATTTTCCAATTTGTACTTAACAAGACTGTTTTCTTTCTTTATTATATTTTATTGCGTTTAACAAGATTAAATTGAAAATAACCGCGTCCCGTCTCATTTCTCTTTCCTAACCCATCATGCAACCTGGATCATCATTCATCACTTATCTATACCTATTCATTAAGACCATTTCAATGAAGCTATCGAGTCAGGTAAGGTGATCTTGCAGAGTAACCATGTTGTTGCAATCATGGCCGTAGCCCGAAAACAGAAAACTCTAACATCGAAGTCTGAAACTAGGTGGGTTGAGGACCATAACAGCCTACTAATGTTATCATTGACACCTTGGAAGACTTAAGCAGTGGCCCAGACTGAGATCATTGATTTGTTGGGAGTATGTTATGTCTTAGCTGGGGTGTGTACACATAGTGTCACTTTTTGTAATGTGTTACAATCACCTCTATCTGATTTGAAATCTGCAACTGATCATGTTGGAAACATAGTACAACCTTTTCAGAATATGCGAAAGAATATTGGTGTTTTCTCGTGTCTACATGAAAGCTAAATTATTATTAGCTCATGTTGGTGAAGAAGTCAAGCTTCCTCGTACCGCTGCATCACAACGCAACCGATATAACACACTTACTTCAGATCCAGAACCATTAATATTTTATATGGGCAACTTTATCCAAATTTTGAAAACAAATTAGCATGAATATTAGTGTTTTGGGTTTACATTGAAAAAACCTAGTCCTGGCCCTCCCGAAAAATTTTCCTGGCTACGGCCTTGGTTGCAATATCACATAAGACTTTGAGGTAAGAGAATACCTGGAGTTGATCATCTGGAAGTTACTTACATCCCTTTATCAACTTGAAAAGACCTGGGGGCCCGGACAGGGTTGTTGCCTAGGGGCCCGGACAGGGTTGGTGCCTAGGGGCCCGGACAGGGTTGTTGTCTAGGAGCCCGGACAGGGTTAATCCGGCCCTGACTACAAGCACCTTAAAATATGTTTGCATGAGTAAAATCATCTGATTCTGTTTAAGTTATCTCATCAATTTCTGACAATTATCATGAAATACTGAAGATATTGAGACTCAGATTCATTTAAACTCAATGCATGTCCTATATTGAGATTAAGACCGAACCTGGTCTGAAAAATGTTTCTTCTGTTTCCGTATTTGTGGAATTCTGGAATTCCATTGTCTTTAAAATATCTGAAACAAAAATAAAAGGAGGAAATTTGATTAGTAAATAGCAAGTTCAACAAAACTGCTTTTTTTACACTTGAGAACGGTTAGAGATACCCAACTAACCGAAACGTCGTGTACCTATATTAATTGTATAATTTTATTTTTTCACTATTTTCTAACTTATTATTCACTAATCTCACTTTATTCTTTTTCAGATACTTCCATTCAATCCTACTAATTCATTGAATTTAATTCCTTCAGCTATTTTTCTTTTTGTTGAACTTGCCATTTAATACTAATCAAATTTCTTCCTTTTATTTTTGTTTCAGATATTTTATAGACAATCGAAGTCCAGAATTCCACAAATACGGTAAAATAAAAATTACCTATTCAAATTGTGCCCTTCATTTTACTAATGTCGAGAGTAGATACTAACATACTAAAATTACAAACGGCGTTCAATAAAACAACAATAATTCTATACCTATTCATCTCATATGCGCAAATTATTTCTGTAAACCTTGGTACCTAATATCCATAATGTCAGTAATATCCTCTTTCTTTCGTCACCTTCATATAACACATTATGCATTACTTTAGCTTTTTTCTAATTTTGTTGACATGGATCGATATATCTACGCTCTGAATATTATTTTATACGTAGGTATACCGAAATAATTTCCTAAGTAATATAATGAACAGTTTTATATGAGTTGTATATGAAACGAGATCGTCCTTTAAAAACATACAATAAATCATGACAGAGGAAGTTAGGATGTCATTTACGCATTGCAGGTTAGAAAACGGCGAAAGGTACACTCGCAGCATTTCCTGTGTAGTCACGTGGCGTTATAATGACGGGTCAAGTCACGTGTCAAATGTGATATTATTATACAATTAGGGGCACTTTCTATAGACCTTATGATTAATTAATTTGTTTGTGTCTCTTCTGCTTCGTCCCGATATTCATATCGAAAGTAGGTGATATCGGTCGAATATGCGTTCGCATTTATAAAAACCAATTACCATATCTAATGGGAATATACGCGAGGGTTAAGTGGGCAGTAATAACGAAATCGATAATGGCCAGTTCTTTGAATTGACGGGTTTGACACGGAAATAAGGGCGTTTACGAAACTATGAATTAATGATATATATACATATATATATATATATATATATATATATATATATATATATATATATATATATATATATATATATATATATATATATATATATATATATATATATATATATATATATATATATATATATATATATATATATATATATATATATATATATATATATATATATATATATATATATATATATATATATATCAGTGGCGGCTCGTGAGGTTTTGGTTTGAGGAGGCTACAAGAGGTGTTAAAAAATACACCATGGGCGAAAATTTTTTGGATTTCAAGGTCAACCGCCTTATAATTTAAAGAAAATCAAAGTAAAACAAGCACTCTAAGCTATTAATTTGTTTTCACTTTCGAGTGTCTACCTTGACTCCTATTTACAATATTCACAAAAACTCTCCTCAGCCAATTAATCAATTCATCTATTCATCAAATTTTTTTTTCTTTCAAAAAATAGGTACCTACCTACCTACTTAACGAATTTTTTAACAGCTGGTGAGAGCAAATAAAAAGTTATTATATATTTTTGAAGATTAGCGGGATTCTGCGATCTTTAACGTTAGCAAAATGATCTATAATATCCTCATAAATTTTTTTGTCTCTCGCCAAAAGTTTTACCAATTCCTTTTCAATAGACAACAAACTAATATTTTTCAAACGATCCTGACTCATTGAATTTCGTAAATACGTTTTAGTTCTCTTAAGAGGGAAAACGAGCGCTCTACGGAAGCCAATGTCACCGGGATAGAAACAATTAGACATAATAGTTTATAAACTTGGGGTAAATCTTGATTCAAATCATTATCAAAAAGGTATTTAATAGTCCTCACATGATTTTCATTTTGACCCAAAATTTCATTGTCATTATAAACAACACACAGTTCACTTTTTATGGCCACCTTATCAAAAAAGTGTATTTTTGACATAAATTTTCCAAAGGTTATCTGGAAAATTAGCCGAAAATCCGGTAAACAAATTTTTATTGAGGAAGTCGAAGAAATGCAGTTCTTTCAAATCAGAGAACCTTATTTCTATTTGACCCCTAATAGTATCCAAAATTTCATAAAATATTTGCTTATAGTAAAGCTCCATATCTGCGTAACTGAATTTCTTTCGTTTTGGGCTAAATTGAGTCGTATCATCAGTAGTTTGAAATACAGAAAATAGTTTTTTAAAATAAACTTCTGCACGAAATTCTGAAATTTTTTCCAAAAGAAACTTGTGCCGAATTAATCTAAAGATGTTTAAAAAATATATAAATTCCTTATCTTGTAAGTAAGATATTAATCCGCGTGTTGTATTTAAAGTTACTTTATCGGTGAAAAATTCCTCACTTTCAACTAGGTATAGAATTAAATCCTCGAATCCTAAGCGGCCCCAAACAGAGACATTTTCACTAGTAAAAAGTAAACACTGCCAACCAAATAATTCATTTTTTACCTGTGATCCGGTTAGGCAAGGATGTCTCTCATAATTCCTTGTATTAAAACCGCGGTTTTGTTGTCTGTTACGCTGCACCAAATTGTTTAATTCAGGGGTAGGTCGCAATGTTTTTATCAAAACTTTATCCTCATAACTTAGTGCACTAAAGTTATGTGATAACAAATATTCCACTAAGTCACCATTGAAATTTTTGAAATTAACTTCAGTAACCAAACTCATTTTAAAACAATACGCGAGCAATATAAGTAAACACGCTGCCATTAGTAACGACGATCACACTACGATTCAATAAATGCTTTCCAACGAATTCACTCGATGTCACGCGAAATTCTATAGTTGTGATTGGTCGACATTGTATGAGACTGGGTTCCTATCCGTGTTGCCATTTACATGTGTTTTGCTTTTCTATTGCAATGAAGTATTCATTCGGAATATTTGCACCGTTGTTTGCTTTTCTGTGGCAGGCATAATGAACGTTGAGAATATACCTTTCCATGCCTCCGGAGCGTTGCCACAAATCTTGAAATGAATGAAATGCAGTAAATGTAAATACCTTCTATCGTAATTAACAAATTATATTATATAATGTTGGTTGAAAGGAAGGTAGGTGCATAAAATAATATGATTTTGATTAATATGAATATGCTGAATGCTGACTATTCAATATAATATATTAGTGATACACGGAATATTATTGAGGAGGCTTAGCCTCCTTAGTCTCCTTTGACTAGCCGCCCCTGATTATATATATATATATATATATATATATATATATATATATATATATATATATATATATATATATATATATATATATATATATATATATATATATATATATATATATATATATATATATATATATATATATATATATATATATATATATATATATATATATATATATATATATATATATATATATATATATATACCTATATATATGAACTTATTTGTCTTTTTTGGCAATAATAGTTTGAAAACCGACTTCGTTAAATAAAGAACTTTTGAGGGAGTCACGAATTTTGTGAAGAAACTTTTTTTTTTATTTGATTTTTTTTTTCAAATTTACCCGCATCACTCATTCAGGTTATTATCGGGGTACTGTACATTAATTTTATACATTATACATTGCAGAATATATTGATAGATTTCAGAAAAGTTACTAATTTATGGATGTTTTGTGGACTGAGAATACGTAGTTTGTAGGTTTCTGGATAGGTTGGCATCGTCCCTTTGCTGTTGGTACGTTATGCACTCTAGTAGGATGTTTCACATTGATGATTGTGTGACATCTGTCACACAATCATCAATGTGAAACATCCTACACGTTGAATCAGGTATTGGTGTGTTATCTTCGTATGGCCTATACGGAGCCTTGTGAGAGTCATTTGATATTTTCTGCACAATCCTGAGTATTGAGTGGGAATTATGTTTGGGTTGAGTTCATAGAGTTTTTTATTTTCTGCTCTGCGCCATCTTTCACGCCAGAGGTTCTGTGTATACTCGTGAATACTGGGCTTCATGTCTGTGTATGGAATTTTTTGTTCGATTTTGGAGGCACTACACTAGCGTTTTCTGCAGCCACGTTCGCTTGTTCATTACCTGGGATACCCATGTGGAAGGGAATCCACACAAGCTCTATGCTCTTTCTTTGGGGTTGGAGTTCGTACAATTGTTTCTTGATATTTTTCAGAATGGTATGCGTAGGATACATCTGTCTCATACCCAAGTAAAGAGCTCAGAGAATCGATGTATATTACACAGTCTCTTGCATTAGAGTTGGACGAGTAAGAAACTTTAAATATTTGATGAAGTCGCTTTTCAAATTCAAATAGTAAGTGAGTAATTTTATTGGTGTAGTAAAACATGGTACAATTTTTTTCAAACAGGTCAAAAATATAGAATATATAAACATAAATATTAGCACATAAGCAGCCACAAAAAATAATTTCAAATTTTGTATTTGAAGAAATCAATATTAAAAATATCAGTAAAGCAAAAAAAAACATTTTCTATCAAACTATATTATAGAGATCTAAACTTTTTGATAGGAAAGGTGCAGATTTCATGAAGCAACGTATTGAAAAAAAAACGTGAGTAGCAGAGCTCTATCACTAAGGTCGCAACAGGCCGCAGAATCTAAAAGGACTGTTATTGCTTGAAAAGAAAAATAAGTAACAAGACAACGAAGAAAGGAGTACTTCATCATATATATATATATATATATATATATATATATATATATACATATATATATATATATATATATATATATATATATAGGGTGCCCCACTGGGAAAGAACGCGATCTGTATATGGAAAACTACACATAGTAAACTTTTGAAAATTTGACAGTGTACTAATGTTGATAGGGGCAACTCGACTAAAGTATTTTTAAGATGGTGGCACTTCCGGTTATACCGGAAGTAGATACCAACTTGCTTATTTTAAATTGGATACCATATATATTGATACATTTTTAGATTCTACTCAAGATTCTAGGCAGATTTCATGTATTATGTCCTATACCTAAGTCTAAGCGTTTTTGACATATTTAGGTTTTTATGTCAAAAATGACGATTGCAAGCCCTAATATAATTATAAATTGTTCCTATGAGGACTCCCGTATAACTTACTTTGGGGTGGATTCCTTATTGAAAAAGACTTGCTTTAATAGATTTTGTATAGAATTTGGATAACTAATCATACAGAATGTTCGAAAAAAAAAATCTAAAATGAGGTTGAGAAAACTGACAAAAATCAATTTTTTCAAATGGAAACCCCCCATTTTTCTTATTTTGTAGTATTTAGCATTTAAAAAGAAGGTAACTTTGTATGAAGTTATCTATACCTCAAATTTGAAGTTTTCGAAATATTGCCAATTTAATATTTTTATATGGCGATTTTGCATTAAATCGTTAAACAATTAGATCTAGTATAGCCACGATCGTATTCGACATTTCAAATCATCGTAATGGCACCCCGTTTAAATTATACAAACGAAAATTATTTAAACTTTTAAGGCTTATCTAAATCATTTTCATTTAAATGCTGCACTAATGAAAATATGGATAGCATAGGGATGATATTTGTGTTTCCGTAAAATTCTTAGAACTGACGATTTAGATAAGCCTGATTCTAATGCTATCTGCCTTGAAGATTTTGTTGGATATGCCTCAAAATATCCCAAAATTGCTATTTCAATATTTTCATTGTTAACAATTGGTTTCTTTTTGTACACTTATGCCTTTACGGATCCAAAATTCTTGAAGTTTTCTATAATTCGTTTAACAGTATTTGGTGATGGTTTTTGTTTATGAGGATATCGGGTCGCACATGTATCACATGTCCTTGAAATAATTTATCACATTGTCCATAATTAATAAATAAGTTTAAATAATCTTCGTTTGTATAATTTAACTGGGGTGCCATTACGATGATTTGAAATGTCAGATACGATCGTGGCTATCCTAGATCTAATTGTTTAACGATTAAATGCAAAATCGCCATATAAAAATATTAAATTGGCAATATTTCGAAAACTTCAAATTTTAGGTATAGATAACTTTATACAAAGTTACCTTCTTTTTAAATGCTAAATACTACAAAATAAGAAAAATGGGGGGTTTCCATTTGAAAATATTGATTTTTGTCAGTTATCTCAATCTCTTTTTAGATCGTTTTTTTCGAACACCCTGTATGATTAGTTATCCAAATACTATACAAAATATATTAAAGCAAGTCTTTTTCAATAAGGAATCCACCACAAAGTAAGTAATACGGGAGTCCTTATAGGAACAATTTATAATTATATTAGGGCTTGCAATCGTCATTTTTGACATAAAAACCTAAATATGTCAAAAACGCTTAGACTTAGGTATAGGACATAATACATGAAATCTACCTAGAATCTTGCGTAGAATCTAAAAATGTATTAATATATAGGGTATCCAATTTAAAATAAGCAAGTTGGTATCTACTTCCGGTATAACCCGAAGTGCCACCATCTTGAAAATATTTTAGTCAAGTTGCCCCTATCAACATTAGTATACTGTCAAATTTTCAAAAGTTTCCTATGTGTAGTTTTCCATATACAGATCGCGTTCTTTCCCGGTGGGACACCCTGTATATATATATATATATATATATATATATATATATATATATATATATATATATATATATATATATATATATATATATAACTTTTTGATAATTATTAGTCACGACATTCGTGGCTTTTTCAAAACTTTTTCACCACGAATGTCGTGGCGAAACGTCAACTTTTTAATAAAATCGAGTTATCATTATAGTCAGATGTCAATATTACTAATGCCCACTTGTGCTTGCTTTTAAATGTTGAAATTCAATATTCAGTAAAAATTAAATAAAATTCCACCAGGTGTCTATATTTTTTTCTAGTATTAATGAATAACATGCATTTTTCGTCTTTCTCAGAAATTCTGTAACTGTATGAGAACTACAGTTAATCTAGAGCATCGTCTCCCATAACAAGGATAAATCTCTTTCACAAATAGATGGAAGCTCGAGAATTAATCAAGAAAAACTCTCAATTCAAACAGCCGAGAAGTAAATGACCAATCAATTAAGACATCGTCAACGTAGCTATTAGAACTAAACTGATATCGTACAATTAGAGAGTGCGGCTTTAATAAACATTGAATATCAATAACGGATACAAAGAGTGGCCCACAACTGAACTTTGTAAATCAATTGTTTAACTTGACTGTTTTCTTGTTGACCAATACTTACTTAAATACATATAGAGGACATAATGTCGTTAGGTGCAATTTGTGTTCTTTTCAAACGATTTGTGTGGACTGAGTTGAATATAATCGTTCGGTAAATTTGCATGGTAAACTGTTAATAAAATTATAAAAAGTCAAATATTAATACAACGACAGTATTTCTTCGTGTTTTATTTATATGTATATAGGAAATATTGTGTGGATAAATATTTGAAAGTTCGTGTGATTTTCGTGTTTATTGAAAATTATCCGTTTCATGAATGAATTGCTCTTGTTTGGAAACTATGATTGTTCACTTCAAATTTGTTTTACGTATTGAATGAGCGCTTTATTAAATGTACTCTATTGAGCAGTTTGTTGAAACTATTTTGTTTGATAAATATTAACTTTTTCATCAGGCACCTGTTTAGGAAATATTTAATTTGAAGGCGTTATTTTATTTCAGTCAATATTTAGTACCACACAAGAGGTAAGTGTTTTCTATCATGTTATCTTTATTTACATTGATTTCTCCTGGCGTTTATTTCTAATTAATTCGATTTAATCATTGACTGTCCATTATGAATACCTATGTGTCATAATTTTAATCTTCTCTACTCCAACAAAAACTAAAAAACCAAGCTATGTGTAATTTGCAGCTACCAATGCAGATGTTACATAAACACACACAAATAGGTAAGTATATATATATATATATATATATATATATATATATATATATATATATATATATATATATATATATATATATATATATATATATATATATATATATATATATATATATATATATATATATATTTATATATATATATATATATATATATATATATATATATATATATATATAATATATAAATATATATATATATAGGTATATATATATATATATTATATATATATATATATATATATATATATATATATATATATATATATATATATATATATATATATATATATATATATTTATATATATATATATATATATATATATATATATATATATATATATATATATATATATATATATATAGGAAAACAGAAGTCTTTGATGAATTGTTGAGATAATTATGTAATATTCTTGGGATAACAGCAATGAAAGGCTCTACTCTTTTTTCTTAAGCTCTAGCTTTCAAGATACATTTATCTCTTCATCAGGAGCACTACAAGATATGAAGAATAAGTACAATTATTTAACAAAAAAACACAAACCGCTTACAGAAATTGAGGTTAATTTAGAAGATGTTATTTTATGTGGCATGAAGGTAAGTTCGGCTCTACCAAAAATCATTTAACAACCTCAAGTTGAACACAATTGAGATAGTACAGTTATAAACATAAAATTTCCGGGAACGCTGGTGATTCTAATGAAGAAAGGTGACATTTTTGTCAAATTCTTTGACGTCAATCGGTTTGACATTAAATGTGAGAAATTCAGGTTATTCTTCAATCTTTGTAAACAGCCACCTCTCATCGCTCCAACTGTCCAGTTCCAACGTAGTTATTCATAGAAATAGTAATATTACGTCATAAAATAAAATCAAAAAGTTACTAACATAAAATACCAAAATTTAAAACACTTTTACACAATTTTGTTCCAAAAACATTATACAGGTAATTTTGAAAGAATCGTAAAAAGATTCCCAATTTTTCAAAATTATTGAAAAAAGAAAACCAACTTGTGGCTAAGAAAAACGTGAAGAAAGCCAAAAAAGTGTACACCAAACTTAAGGACCCTACACCACCAAAAAAACAAAGCAATGTAATTTACAAATTGCCCTGTGGAAATTGCAATAAAGTATACATAGGGGAAACAAAACGGAATCTCAGTAAAAGAATCACATCTCATAAAAGTGACTCAAGAATAAATATTGGTTCATGTGCCCTAGCATTACATGAAAACGAAACAGGTCACCATATAAAATACAATGATGTTGAGATCTTAGACTGTGAAGAAAATATGTGGACAAGGAAATTCCTTGAGATGGTGTTTATAACAAAAGAAGAACACACACTAAACTCAAGATAGGATATAGACAAATTGAGCACCATATACTCAAATCTATTAGAAATGACGTTCAAAAGAAACCCATAATATGTCATAACATGTCAAACCAATCTATCATGTCCAAAATAAATAATAGATTGCCAATACTCAAACAAAATCCAACTGAATAATTTGTTTATGTTTCATTTCCTCGATTGTTACTATTGGGAATCTTTTTACGATTCTTACAAAATTACCTGTATAATGTTTTTGGAACAAAATTGTGTAAAAGTGTTTTAAATTTTGGTATTTTATGTTAGTAACTTTTTGATTTTATTTTATGACGTAATATTACTATTTCTATGAATAACTACGTTGGAACTGGACAGTTGGAGCGATGAGAGGTGGCTGTTTACAAAGATTGAAGAATAACCTGAATTTCTCACATTTAATGTCAAACCGATTGACGTCAAAAAATTTGACAAAAACGTCACCTTTCTTCATTAGAATCACCAGCGTTCCCGGAAATTTTATGTTTATAACTGTACTATCTCAATCGTGTTCAACTTGAGGTTGTTAAATGATTTTTGGTAGAGGCGAACTTACCTTCATGCCACATAAAATAACATCTTCTAAATTAACCTCAATTTCTGTAAGCGGTTTGTGTTTTTTTGTTAAATAATTGTACTTATTCTTCATATCTTGTAGTGCTCCTGATGAAGAGATAAATGTATCTTGAAAGCTAGAGATTAAGAAAAAATAGTAGAGCCTTTCATTGCTGTTATCCCAAGAATATTACCTAATTAATATATACATATATATATATATATATATATATATATATATATATATATATATAAATATATATAATTTTATATATTTATATATATATATATATATATATATATTCATATATATATATATATATATATATATATATATATATATATATATATATATATAGCTGTCAAAATCGAGAGCAATATATCGGACTTCAGTTATGTCAGATACGGAGTACCTCAGGGTAGTAATTTGGGACCTCTGTTATTTTAAATTTATACACTCGACCTGCCTGATATTTTCAAGTAATGCTATAACCATCTCTACGCGGATGATTTGCAGGTGTTTTTGACTTGTAAACCTGAGGATTTTGCTGAAACTATCGGAATAATAAATGATGAGTTAGATAAATGAACAACATGTTGTGGTAATAATGCTTTGAAACTCAACGCTAAAAAGTCAAAGGCGCTTCTTATTCACGGTAGAATGCGCTCTACATCGATTTATACAGAAATCTCTCAAGTGATGATCGGTGGGGAGAGTGAACCGTGGGTTACTGAGGCGAAGAATCTTGGTGTGTGGTTTGACAGTGAACAAAATTTCAGAAAGCATAGTGTAACTATTAAACAGATTTGCTTTGTGAGGCTGAAGGGTTAGCAGATGCATAAGTATGAGCTGGATGAGAGTATCAAATTACAACATGTGAAATCGTTTATATATCCAATGTTTGACTATTGTTGTGCGGTTTACTATAATTTTATGCAGAAAAAGGACAATGACAATTTGCTTAAAATTCAGAATGTTTGCAGAAGGTTTGTGTGTTGCTCTTTTTACAGAGATTATGTCAAACCTTTTAGGAGGAGATTGAACGAACTGAGTTTTCAAGAAAGAGCGGAATATCTCTATGTTATTTCTCTATACAAACTTGTATATCAACAATGTCCGCAATACCTATTCAATAAATTGGTATTAAGGAGCACAGCACATAATCTAAATGTTAGAAACAAATATCAGTACAGTATACCTGAGCACAAAACAGCTAAGTATAAGGGTTGTTTCAAGTATATGGCGCAGTTTCTGCTCAATAAATATATCTCTTTGATAGGTAATAATTTTTCTGATGGGATTTTCAATAAAAAATTTAATTTTTG
>JARQZK010003639.1:560000-645000 GCA_030704885.1 Cynegetis impunctata
ATCAACAGACAGGTCTGTTGATATTAGATGGGAAGGGAACCACAGAAACCTTCACCCACGTAATGTACAAAATAGGTTTAAAATATTTGATTGTTGCCTTAGAAAAACATTACTTGTAATTTTGGAGATCACATGTTCTAAACTATACTTTCTTTTTAGAAAAATTGATAATTATAGATGTTTAGATTTTGTCTAAGAAGATGAGTTGTTATGGTTAGAGTTTGTTTGTTGAATTATTTTGTTTTGGTTTATGTTGTTTCTTAGAAAAATTAAAGAATTAAATCTGCGTATATTGAACTCAAATGTTTGATATCTGTTCTATCATTTACGACTTTATTTAAATTTTTTTGAATATGTAACAGTGCTTTGTCTATATATCCGATTATTGAACTCTTTTTTTGTGACAAATGATGTGTACTGTTGTAGTTCAATGTTCTTTGTGAAAAATTTTCTTTTCTATGCCATCTTGTGATAATTTCATTGTTTTTGTGTATGAGAGTAATATCAAGAAAATTTAATGTATTGTTCGTTTCTTGTTCTAGAGTGAATTGTAATTTTCTATTAAAGTCGTTGAATTTTTTGAGAATATCATCAATAAAATCTTCTGATGTTATTATAAGGCAATCATCAACATAGCTTTTGAAAGTTATAATTCGTTCATTCGAATTATTCAATACATTTTCTTCTAAATATTCTAAAACTAATTGAGCTATAACACTGGAAATAGGACTTCCCATTACTACACCATCAATTTGTTGGTAGAAGTTATTTTCATATTGAAAATAGTTTGTACCCAGTGCAAATTGAATTGTTTCTATAAAAGCGGTTTTAGGAATATTTGTATAATTTTTGATAATATTCCATTTGTCATTAATTATTATTGTAACCAAAGAATTTGGAATATTGGTATAAAGAGAAACAACATCTAATGAAAAAAATTTGTAATTGTTAGATATTTTCAAAGTTTTAAGATTTTTGATATAATAAAGATTTTGATTTACTATATTTTTTAATATTGAAGAAAGAAATTAAGAAAGATTGTATAGGGGTGATTGAATATAAGAGACAATAGGTCTTAATGGTATGTTTTCTCTATGTATTTTAGGAAGACCATAAAATTTGGGTGAAAGGCTGTTGTGTCGAATTAATTCTTTTGATGTTTGTGGAGAAATGAAATTTTTTTGTTGCCATGTTTTAAACAATTTATTACTTTCATTTTGCAGAGTTTTAGTTAAATCTTTTTTAATTTGTTTATATGTAGATGAATCACTAATCATCAAAATTCCATTAGACAAAAAGTAGCACAAACTATAAAAACTCACCACAATAAATGCAAAAATGAAAAATAAACACTACATAATACACAAACTATCAAAAACTTATATCAAACCAAACAATTCATCAAATCTAATCAACAACTAACAATAAATAAATCAGACAGAGGAAACAAAACAGTTATACTTGAAACTAATACATACAAACAAAAAATTACTGCAATGCTTAGTGATTCATCTACATATAAACAAATTAAAAAAGATTTAACTGAAACTCTGCAAAATAATAGTAACAAATTGTTTAAAACATGGCAACAAAAAAATTTCATTTCTCCACAAACCACGAAAGAATTAATTCGACACAACAGCGTTTCACCTAAATTTTATGGTCTTCCTAAAATACATAAAGAAAACATACCATTAAGACCTATTGTCTCTTATATTCAATCACCCCTATATAATATTTCTAAATTTCTTTCTTCAATATTAAAAAATAGAGTAAATCAAAATCCTTATTATATAAAAAATTCTCTAAAGTATATATATATATATATATATATATATATATATATATATATATATATATATATATATATATATATATATATATATATATATATATATATATATATATATATATATATATATATATATACTCGGAAATCAAGAGGAATGAAGAGGCCGATTTACTCGCCAGAAAAGCAGCACAAATGTTATTTACTGGACCAGAACCTTTCTGTGGTATAGGAAAACACGCCTATAGGAGAGAGTTTCAGGAGAAGGAGGAAACCGAAAGAGAAACACTCTGGCGGAATCTTCCAGGGATGGATCACTCGAAAAAGTTCCTCCGGAACTTTAAAATTGCAAGATTCAAAGGATATGTGGATCTCAGTGAGAATAAGCTACACCTCCTCACTGGCTTCTAGCCAGTGAGGCTATCTAACAAAAAAGAAGCTATCTAACAAAAAAGAATAAATTTCACTAAGATGATTTGAATCAGTTTTTTTATTTATGCAATTTTCTGATTGTGAAATGTAAGCCATCTCCATAAACAGTCTATTGGTTGAATTTTTTCCCTCGTCAATATCCTGGTGTTACTAAAATTCATAATATGACATGTAATATTCACATGTTCACTCAGAGCACATCTTTCAGGATGACACCTACAGTCACTCTCATGTGAGGTAATTCTATCCTTAAGGGCTCTAGACGTTTGACCTACATATAATTTATCACAATTGGAGCAAGGAATGCTTTATACTATATGAGATTGTGAAGTTAAAGGTGTTTTATCCTTAACCTTACTGAGAATGGAACTTATTGTTAACACTGTTCTATGGGCAACATTTATGTGAACAAGAAACCTGAAAATTCGTGACAACCTTGGAGAAACATCAG
The DNA here is from genome assembly GCA_030704885.1 of Cynegetis impunctata. Taxonomy (NCBI): domain Eukaryota; kingdom Metazoa; phylum Arthropoda; class Insecta; order Coleoptera; family Coccinellidae; genus Cynegetis; species Cynegetis impunctata. The sequence goes on from JARQZK010003639.1 coordinate 562,673, forward strand.
CAACATAAGGAAGCGAAATGAAGAAAAATTGAACAAGGGTCGAGTCAACTGCTTCATTGGCAGTAGTTGCAACTTATGAAACACCTATATTATTAATTGTATCTTGTATTAACATGGTCCACGTACCAAAAAGGATCTTTTTTAGTAAAGCAGGAGGATAAGGGTTATCAATAAACAAATCATATAAAATTTAAATTTTTCTGATGGAAGCAATTGTCAGAAATACAAAGGACTCGACGCTTTATCTGTTTCACCAAATTCACTTTCATGGACTGTTTATGATATGAGTGGTAGTTCAATATGTAATGACGAAGAAGATATTTATATTCTTTTAGTTTTTAACTTAACTTATCTTGATTTATAGAAATCAATAATGCTGCATCTCGATTTTTACATATTTTGCAATCATTCTCAAAGACACAGCGAGTATTGTTACTGTTGGCCGTTATGGAGCATTTTTTGATTTTCTTTTGTGCTTATTTTTGTAGTTCCTTGAAGATGACAGTAATCAATGTCGAAATATCGGACATATAGTGTTATAAGAGTACACGTTTTGCTTGCTGCTATACCCAAATATTATTATCCTAATTGTATCCTAACTAGTTAGCAAAGACTACCCTTCTTCTATATATAGATATACATATATATATATATATATATATATATATATATATATATATATATATATATATATATATATATATATATATATATAAATATATATATATATATATATATATATATATATATATATATATATAAAAATATATATATATATATATATATATATATATATATATATATTATTATTATTATTATTATTATTACAAAGTTGAGAGTTAAGGTTAACCTATAAACTCAAAAATATAAACATAAAATTGAAATTAAGAAAGAATTCGAGAAGTGTTACAAACATATAAACTGAGTAACAAATCAAATGAGCTGTAATTGAAACTAAATTTACTTTACTTATATTTATTAACAATGAAGTTCAGACCATCTATCCAGAGAGTTCTTGATGGAATCCGATTCCAGATTTCGAAGACTTGGTTGGGGAGAAAGTTGCTCCTCACTGTTGCCCTGAAGTTCTCTTTGGCCAGCTTGTAGCAGTGTCCTCTCAATGCCCGATTCTGATTGAGTGGAAAGAGGTACGCCATGTCTGCACCGAAGAGAGATTGAAGCGCTCTATATGTGATTATCAAGTCACCTCTCAATCTGCGTTCCGAAAAGGAAGGCAACTGAAACAACCGCAGCCTAGTCTGATAGTCCGGGCGAATTCTGCCAAACGGAATACGTGTGCTCCACCGCTGCACGGATTCTAAGAGTTCCTGATCTCTGTTTAGATTTGCCCACCATACTGGGCCCGCATACTCAAGAATAGGTCGCACGTAAGTTGTGTAGAGGGTCCTGCATGTTGCAATATCACATCCAGCGAAAGTTTTGGATAGTAGATAAGTAAATTTTTTTGCCCTGGATACAGCAACTGAAATGTGGGTAGACCAATTTAAGTTCTCAGTGACTGTAACACCCAGGTCACAATGTTGCGAGACACTAGCCAGCCTCTGCTGGTCGATGAAGTAAGCAATCTTAGGATTTCCCTTACCAATATGAAGCACACAACACTTATCGATATTGAGAGGCAACAACCACTCCTCGCACCACTTGGATAAATTATCAAGGTCATTTTGGAGGTGTCCTGTATTGACTAGTGGACAGTTACTGAGTTTCGTGTCATCCGCGAACATTGCACAGCTGGATTTAAAGATACGCGGGAGCTCAGAAGTGTACAACAAAAACAAGATGGGACCCAGTACCGAGCCCTGGGGAACACCACTACGGACCCTTATATCGGAAGAGGAGAAACAGTCACCGACCCTAACTCGAAACGTACGGAATGACAAAAATGATTTAATCCAAGAAAGCAGATGACCTCTCACTCCCAGGAACTCAAGTTTCCACAGGAGTCGGCGATGGGGAACACGATCAAACGCTCGTGCAAAATCGAGGTACACAACATCTACCGGAGTGCCAGAATCAACACATCTAGTCCAATCGTCAACACAGGAGAGAAGATTTGTGATGGTGGACCTGCCTGGAAAAAACCCATGTTGCTCTTTCGGAATTAAGTTATTTTGATACGCAAACTCTAACAGCTTATCACTAATAATTCTCTCTTGCAGCTTGCAGACATTCTGTCTGTAGTTACTAGCAGACAGCTTATCGCCTTTCTTGAAAATGGGAGTAACAGAAGCTGACAACCCATCTTGAGGGAGAGAGGAAGAGTTGAAAGAATAAGAGAATATAAAAGCAAGTGGCTTGGCTAAGGCTTCAGCGCAGAAATGTAGAAGCTGTGGAGAAATACCATCTCGACCAGGGGCGGAATGCTTATTTATCTTCGAAAGGTAACCCAGAACCAGCTCTTCACTCATCTCGATGCTTCTTATTTCATCGACAGTACGTGGAAAAGTGGGATCACGAATGAGATTGTCCGGTTCCGATACAAAAGCGGCCGCAAATGTCCCGGCCATCATATCGGCTACCTGGGTAAGTGTCTCGCAAGGCTCTCCAGAGAAGTTACGAACGAAGGGTATCCCCACCTTGCTATTCAATGAGGAACGAAGATACTTGTACAGTTTTTTCTTATTCTTGGAACAGACCAAATCATGTTCAAACTTTTTCCTGGCATGTTGAATAGTTGATGGGACGGTGTTGGAATATACTCGATGATTGCGATAGTCTTCAAGTGAACGGCTGCGTAAGCAACGTTGTCACAGAGATTTCTTACGACGAATCATACGCAATGTGGACTGTTTTATCCATGGTTTCAAAGGATTGAATTTTTCAACTGAAAGGGTAGTACAAACGCCTCCGCATCCTTAATTACATTAGTGAACACCCCCCAGACATCCTCCATCGACGGCTGAGAAGAGAGAACAGCATGCCAGTCGTAACCCGAAATGATTTCGCCTACTTGTTCGTAGTTAATTCTACTCTTAACTTTCATTCGTTCACAGTTAATGGCGAAAGTGTTGAGCTGAATTTGGGTAGATAAGACAACGTGGTCAGATTTTCCAATAGGAGGCAAATATTCGATTTCAGAGATGATATTGGAATCGGAAGAGATGAATAAGTCTAGCAAAGAAGGAACCTGACCCTCCCTGTACCTGGTAGGTTGAAGAACTAGTTGTTAGAGACTGCTGTTGGTCATAAGTTCAGCATATGGGAACGATGGCGCGTTTGGTGAGAGTTGCTGAATAACAGGCCATTGCAGATCGGGACAATTGAAGTCTCCAGCTATGAACAAGTTGTTATATTTCTCGGAGCTCTCGGACAGGAAAGCTGTCAATTGAGTATTTTCAGGGCAAGGACGAGGTCGATAAATGCATCCAATGAAAAGTGTAAAATTTTGTCTTGAAATTTCGAAGAAAATGCCATTGATGTCAGCCCAATCCTTACATATATATATATATATATATATATATATATATATATATATATATATATATATATATATATATATATATATATATATATATATATATATATATATATATATATATATATATATATATATATATATATATAAATATATTTATATTTAAATATATATATATATATATATATATATATATATATATATACCTATAACTATACAATATGCCAATGAAAGTTCCTGCAAGATTTTCAATTACTTTCAAAAGATGTAAACTGTTAGTTGAAGATAATTTTGAAAAATGGCAACATTACTAAACAGTCGAAAGCTTTATGACAGTTCTAGCAATATAATTCAAACACTCTTTTTTTCTAGGAAATTGGCATAAAGTAAAATTGCAAAATTTAATGCACATCCAAAACAGTGCCCTCTTTCGGCCTTTAGCCTAAGAGTTGCCGGAACTTTCTTGGGCACATACTCTATGATATATAATAGTAGTGTCATAATCATAATTCATTGCAATTTTCACAATGGGTACTTAACTGGTTAATTAAACTTATTCATTTTTGATTCGTTTTATTTCTAAAGGTAGACATTTTAAATGAGAGCTTTTAAATTTTTCAATGTTTAATTTAATATAATGATTCATTATGAGTTTTTTGAGAAAATGAAAAAAATTTCATCGAATGATTAAAATGCTCGTCTTCTTTAAAATTGAATATTTATTTATGTATGAAATTCATGATTTCTTGAAAAAAATTATTCACATGCATTTCTCCACAAATCATCTGTTCCAACAAATTGTCATCAAATTAGCTGCCTGCAAGAACACCATTATTAATGCGTTATAAATTACACGCGTCACGAAATGATGATCATATTTTATAAGCTCCAAGAGAGTCAAAACCATTGTCCTTGTTGTTGCATTCACCTTACTTTGACTTTATCTAAGTCTGTTTGCCCAATGATATGAAATTATTTTTAACTGCGTTGTTTCATTCTCATTACTTCAACAGTAATAAATTATCAACATCTTGTATTTACTTTGTAACGTTGGAAAATCTCCAGTTTCTGATAAAGAATACAATAGCAGTACATTGGTGCCATTAAATCTTCTCTTCCATATTTCTGACAGTTCAATAGACTCATCTCAAACATAAGATTTCTTGCATACGAAATATGTCGTTTGGAATCCCTCAAATATAATCAGTTTTGTGCTAGATAATACAATTTCATTGAAATCTTCTCACACAATCTAACGTCATCAATATATATATATATATATATATATATATATATATATATATATATATATATATATATATATATATATATATTTGAATTGTTGTTGCCTGTGAACTATTTTCGCCATTCGTAGCTTTTTCAAAACTTTTTAAATATTGAAATTTCTTTGACATTTATTGATTTGAAAAAATTTGAATAGCTAAAAAAGATTACAATGTTTCATCAAAAATTTTTCGGCTAAGGCCGTTCTCTGTTGTTTATTACGTGCTGTTCAGTCCAATATTAACATTCAAATCTGTTATTAATAGATGGTAAGGGAAACCACAGAAATCTTACACGTAATGTTCAAAATAGGTTCAAATTATTTTGATTTTGAAAAGTCAAAGAATAAGGTACTATTTATTTTTTCCTCAAAAATTGTTTTATTACAGCTGTGGCCGTCTTCAGTTATTAATTACGTGCTACGTCAGGTCTGTTGATATTAGATGGTAAGGGAACCACAGAAACCTTTACCCACGTAATGTATACAAAGGTTTAAAATATTTGATTGTTGGATTTGTCTTTAAAAAGACATTACTTGTAATTTTGGAGATCACATGTTCTAAACTATACTTTCTTTTTAGAAAAATTGAAAATTTTAGATGTTTAAATTTTGTTGAAGAAGATGAGTTGTTATGGTTAGAGTTTGTTTGTTGAATTATTTTGTTTTGATTTGAGTACGTTGTTAATATCACATATTTCAAATCCACACGATACTAAAGTAGCCCACTCTGCACAAAATCGAATAAAACAAATATATTCTAAATTAAAAAGTAAAACTCCTCTTCTGCAAAAATCTCATGTTTGTTTATAGTATACCCTATAATAGTTGTAATAAATCATATATAGGACAAACTTTTCAAAATTTAGAAGAAAGATTGAAAGCACACAAATATACCAAAACACAAACCACAGCACTAATAAAACATAAAAACAATGAGAATCATACTTTCAACTTTGATAGCACAAAAATTTCAGAAATGTATATATATATATATATATATATATATATATATATATATATATATATATATATATATATATATATATATATATATATATATATATATATATATATATATATATATATATATATATATATATGAGTGATGGGCCACCCCTATAACTTTTTAATGGATTCTTCGATTTTATTGAAATTTGGGTGGTTTATCTCAGGCATAATTTTGAGTTTTTTCACATACAAAATCAATATGGCTGACTTCCAGTTTCACAGAAAACGATATAAAAATTAAAACTTCAAATGGAACACCCTATATATTTTTATATATTTTAATTCTGAGGCTTCAAATACATACATTCCATCTGTCAAAAATTTTTTTCATATTTCGTAAACAGGGTCGGTCTCGGGAGCAAAGGGAACTAATAAGAATAAAATTTTTAATAATTACTTCGTTATTTAGGAATTGAGAAAACTGATGTGTGAATCATTTTGAAGGAATTTGAAGGAGCTTTTTGATATACAGGGTGGCCCATGTATCTTTCTATTTAAAAAACTGAGTTTTGGATCGAAAGAGAATTCAATCGTTAACAAACTTCACGAAAATGAGTTTTTTGAAAAATTATTACTGTGGGCGATATTTTAAATCAATTATCTATGATTTAGACGACGTCGCAGCCATCTACGGTAAAAAAAACAAAATGAAAAACAAAATTGAAACGGCGCTAGAATTGATATTTGACAGATGGAATGTATGTATTTGAAGCCTCAGAATTAAAATATGTAAAAATATATAGGGTGTTCTATTTAAATTGTTAACTTTTATATCGTTTTCTGTGAAACCGGAAGTCAGCCATATTGACTTTTTATGTGAAAAAATTCAAAATTATGTCTGAAATGAACCACCCAAATTTCAATAAAATCGAAGAAATCATTGAAAAGTTATAGGGGCGGCCCATCACTCATTTACACCCGGTATATATATGTATATATATATATATATATAAACTTATTCAAAAAATGTTGATTTCTCGTAACAAAATTCTAGATTTTCCTAAAACATGTAGGAGAGCAAAATTATTATGATCTGAATAAACATTAAAAAATGAGATAACTATGATCAAAACTGTACCTGTTCTAGACAAAAAACAAATATTGAATCCAACTTTCATTCAAGATTGAATTTTGTATACCAATCTCGTCAATTAATTATTTTTCACTAATATATTCTCTATAATGCTTATTTATTCTTAAATTCCGTTTTCTATGTGATCATTGTTCATACACAACTCTCATACCGATTAACAATTAACAGGTAAATAGAACTGTAATCGCCAAAGGCAATTACATCTTCTATTCATATCGAAAAATGCCGCAGGTTACTTTTATGTGGGTAACATAGCTTATATTCATTGAAGCATTTTATTGGGCGAACATTCACTTCAAACAGACCGGTGAGTTTATTTAGGTTAAATCCTTGTGATTCGTAAGAGAATATATGTTTTTATTCCTTCATAACAAAATGAAAAACCTAATAAGAAATCATGTGTTTTTCAGGTGGTTTCGATTAATAGCACTATATATATATATATATATATATATATATATATATATATATATATATATATATATATATATATATATATATATATATATATATATATATATATATATATATATAGACCAGGGTAGAAGCCTTTAAAAATAATAAAAAGTGAAAAAAAATAATAGTAGGATGAAACTCATTGGAAAAGGAGGAGAATATAATAAAAATGAAAGAAAAAATAATTTACGGGCGATCTTAGTTCGGGAAGGGGAAGGGGGTGCGTTTTTAAGGGTAAAAAACGATTTATCTCGATTTCCGGCAAAACTAGAAGTTTTATGGAAAAAAGTCAAATGGCAAAGTTGTAGGTAATGAAAAGATCTACAACTTCTTTTTCACACTTTCTTCACATAACCTCAAAATTTATGTGAAAAATTCAAAAAACCAAGTTTTTGGTTTTTTTTTTTTATCTTTTACAGAAAAAAATTTTTTTTAACGAAATTTGGTGAAAACTTACCTTTTTATGTCTCAAATACAATGTATTTTATTTGACTTGAAATATCTATTTTTTCACCTTATATTGACTCAACATCGAAAAAGCACCCTAATTTTCAATAGAAAATTCTCCTGTCAAAATATCAGCTTTGTTCAAAAAGTTGGTGTACTTTATGTTCGTTGAAATCTGTACTTTCCGATAGTGTATACATTTCTATACTAAATATTCCCAGAAAATGCAATAAATCGAAAAAAACTCGAATTCGAAATTTTAATTTGGCAGAAAAATGAAAAAGTGGAAGAGATCATGAATAAATATTTGCGCTATGTAGGAAAACATTACGCAGCAAGAGGCTATATTGTTTGTGATGTTTACCTCGAAATTGAAAAAAGTAAAAAGTTACTGTCACAACAGTACTAGCAGTTAAGCCATCTAAATGAGGAGAAAGTAGGTCATAGAAAAACCTCAGACAATATTCCAGAGTTCGATTATCAAAGCCATAAAAAATACCATTTTTGCAAGAAAAGTTTTTATTTAACGAGAAGAACAATGGAAAGATTACAGTCACAAGGATTTTATTGTGAACAAGTAGAAGAAGATGCTGATGCTTACATAATTTTGATAATCGAACTCTGGAATATTGACTGAGGTTTTTCTACGACTACGTTCTCCTCTTTTAGTTGAATAAACTGCTGGTACTGTTGTGATAGTAACTGATTTTTCAAAATTGAAAAATCAGTTACTGTCACAAAAGTACCAGCAGTCAGTTGAGCCATCTAAAAGAGGAGAAAGTAGTCGTAGAAAAACCTCAGACAATATTCCAGAGTTCGATTATCAAAACCATAAAAAATTACCATTTTTGCTGAAAAATTTTTATCTAACGAGAAGAACAAGGACAAAATAACAAAAACGTTAATGGAAAGATTACAGTCACAAGGATTTTTCTGTAAACAAGTAGAAGAAGATGCTGATGCTTACATAATTTTGATAATCGAACTCTGGAATATTGTCTGAGGTTTTTCTATGACTACTTTCTCCTCTTTTAGATGGCTTAATTGCTAGTACTGTTGTGACAGAAACTGATTTTTCAATTTCGAGGTAAACATCACAAACAATATAGCCTCTTGCTGCGTAATGTTTTCCTACATAGCGCAAATATTTATTCATGATCTCTTCCACTTTTTCATTTTTCTGCCAAATTAAAATTTCGAATTCGAGTTTTTTTCGATTTATTGCATTTTCTGAGAATATTTAGTATAGAAATGTATACACTATCGGAAAGTAGAGATTTCAACGAACATAAAGCACACCAACTTTTTGAACAAAGCTGATATTTTGACAGGAGAATTTTCTATTGAAAATTAGGGTGCTTTTTCGATGTTGAGTCAATATAAGGTGAAAAAATAGATATTTCACGTCAAATAAAATACAGTGTATTTGAGACATAAAAAGGTAAGTTTTCACCAAATTTCGTAAAAAAAATTTTTTTTCTGTAAAAGATAAAAATAAAAAACCAAAAACCTGGTTTCTTGAATTTTTCACATAAATTTTGAGGTTATGTGAAAAAAGTGTGAATACAGAAGTTGTAGATCTTTTCATTACCTACAACTTTGCCATTCAATTTTTTTCCATAGGAATTTTAGTTTTGCCGGAAATTGAGATAAACCGTTTTCTACCCTTGAAAACTCACCCCCTTCCCTTTCCCGACCTCAGATCGCCCGTAAATTATTATTCCTTTCATTTTTATTATATTCTCCTCCTTTTCTAATGTGTTTCAACCTACTATTATTTTTTTCGGTTCCAAAAATTATCGACCCTGGTCTAATATATATATATATATATATATATATATATATATATATATATATATATATATATATATATATATATATATATATATATATATATTTATATATATATATATACCTATATATATAATATATAATAAATATATATATATATATATATTCAAGTTTTCAAGTAAAAGAATGATATCATTAAATATTTTTCTGTACAACTGTCAAAAACTGACTACATTCACGAATCGCTATGGATACGCAAAGTTTTCCATTTTTTAACTAGTGAAAAAAATATTTTTTCACCGTGAAAAAAAGACCATAGAATATAGAAATAATGCGTTTAATGAAAATTAATAGGATTAGTGGTTTCAAGTTTTTGGACTTTTCTTTTAAATAACAGAGTATTACATTTTACGATACCTTTTTCACGTTCCTAGAGACGCACCACTCACGAAAATGATTGTAAGTTTTTTCGTACTGTAATTTTGATTTAGAGGGTAAAAGATTTGAAATTACATAATTTGCCGTATCCATTACGTCTTGTGGTGTATCACTATCACTGGCAATATTAGTATAATCCATCGTAGAATTTGTGAAATACGCGAAATAATTTACAAAATATTTAATTTGACGCTTGTTAAATAAATTACATGTTTCCTTGGTTACACTTACTTTGACACAAAATCATAGAATATTATTGATAAACATACTTCACTGCATGGATTTTAATTTTTAAAATAAAATGACTTTTTCCGTCGACCTCTAAATAAAAGCTTACTTTAACGTACACGAAATTGATCATTAATGACCCATTTTAATGTGCAATTTCTCCTATTTTAATGTATGATTGTCATGGGCAACCAAACACAGAAGTATTCAGCATGGAATAGTTGATTTATTCTGTGTCTGTACTGTTATTCCACAGAGAAAAGGAATTCATAATTCAAATCGAAAAATTTAACTCATACAAAATAAAGTAGAAACTGCGGAAAAAATTTTATGCAATAATCGTTCGAAAGTAAATGACACTTCAGCTTCCACCAGTTCAACATATTCCTTATCGGATATTGTAGGTAATGTTAACTATTCAGAATGTCACATGTCTAATATTCCATCTATGAATTTCTCAAATTGTTCCATCGGGAGCATAAATATAAATATATCGAAATGAACATAGAAATTTATATTGTGTCAAGTGTATCTGTCATGCAAAATAAAAATTTATTTCAATCAAGAATTTATACTCAATTCATGATGAGGTCGACGGAAAAATCTTGTAATAAACTCGTTTATTAATGTAGCGATTAATGGTCTCGAACTATTAACGCGCGAGCGGAGCGAGCGCGTTATCTCTCAAACCATTAATCGCTGTCATTAATAAACTAGTTTATTGAATAACTATTAATAAATACTTATAATTTAAATACTTTTTTGCCAGTTGTACAAAAAAATATTGTTTGTATTCACATTCTTATGCGCCATTAAAAAAACACTGATTTCGCACACTTAATACCAAAATAATTATTTTAACGTTACACAGACGTCAAATGAAATTTGGTACCTGGGATTGTTTTCGTTGCAGAACAAAAGTATCAAAATTTGGTTAAACTTTTCCAACCGCCGCTATTTCAACGTAGATATTTCTTGTTTTTTCGTAGTTTTTGAAAAATTGCCGAACTCCAGATTGAATTAGAGGGTTCTGCAGATTGAGTTAGAGGGTTGAAGTTTGGTAAGTACATTGAGCTTATGTTGACTTAATATCCTTTGTTGGTTTCAACTCTTCTTTTCAACAGCGCTGCATTTCGTGGTGACTATTGCATTCGAATTGCTTTCTATCTGTTCCTCCATCAGTGCGCGATGCACTTGCGATTTTTTTTTCACGATAGAGGTTTGGTATGTGTATTGAATTTATGTTGGGGTTCATGTCAAATATGAAAAACAGCCCATAGAATAAAAACAAATGCTTAAAACCAACCTGTCAACAAACATTGAAATTATTCATAGTGGCAGTATGATCAGTTTTTGTGGCACACGCAAGTAAGGACTGAAAGCTATTGAAATCCGTTTACAAACGATGAAGCTGTTTATTTATTTATTTCCAAATTAGGGGCTTACACAGATACAAACATCCAAACAAAACCCTCCCAATACTAATATACATTTAGCGGGTTAAAAGTACCTTTACCTAAAAAAAAGAAAAAAAGAAATCAAAGAAAAATACCTATTACAAATTGACAATGGTCTAGTTAGAATTTAGATTTATGAAAAATGTAGGCCTTTTTATAATGTAACTATATGTTTCTTAAGAATAACCGTTTAATCAACATCTTGAAGCAATTCAAAGCCATTTCGAAGTGTTGTATGTTATTTGAATGTAAATTAAAAGATCTTATCATTCTGCACAGCGGTGAATTTTGTCCTAAATTGGACCTTCTAAATGGTAATTGAAAAAGTTCCTGATGCCTAAAATTCCTGGCTAGTATATTGAATTGAATCTTACTGTGCATCTCTGGGCAAAATGCTAGTCCCTTAAAAATTTTAAAAATCATTAACACTTGAGACATATCTCTTCGCTGTTCTAGGGAGACCATACTGTGCTGACGCATTATTAGGCTATAATCGTGATTTAAAATTGGAGTCTGTTCTTTGACTGATAGGTATCTTAAAAATTTATGTTGGACAGACTCAAGTCGACTAATATATATACTGTACCGCGGGGCCCAAACAACTGATGCGAAGCACAGTCTACTGTAAACGTAAGCATAGTACAATTTTTTCAATGCTGTCGAATTTCGAAATTCCCTGGTATTTCTCTTAATAAAACCTAACAACTTATTTGAGCTGTTAATGACTGATTCTATATGAGATCTAAAAAGCATCTTGGAGTCTAATATCACACCCAGATCTCTGACCTCGGAGACCACCCTTAAATTTGTGTTGTTAATTTTATAAGTATGGTTAAAAACATTTTTGTTTCTGGTGTAAACAATAGAGACACATTTATCTAAATTAAGTTTCAGGTTTTTTACTTGGCAATATACCGCCAGGCGGTCCAGATCCTCCTGTACACCCAGACAGTCACCTGGACCATGAATAGTGCAGTATATCTTTAAGTCATCTGCGTATATCAAAAATTTACTATTGCTGAAGCATTCACTGCTATCATTTATATATAGCAGAAAAAATAATGGCCCCAAGTGGCTGCCCTGAGGCACGCCAGAAGTAATCTGAAATGAGTCAGACTCGAACCCGTTAACCACCACTAACTACTCCCTGTTTGTTAGGTACGACCATATCCATCTTAAAAGAAATCTGGCTACACCCACCTCAGCAAGACTTTGCAGTAACAGCCTGTGATCTACCGTGTCAAATGCCTTGCTCAGGTCGGTGTATACAGCATCCACTTGTAACTGTCCGTCCATTGATTCTATGACAAAGTCAACAAATGTAACCAAGTTGATCTCAGTCGATCTGTGAGGAAGAAATCCGTGTTGTTCTGGAATGACTATATTAATGAAATCTCTCACTAGCCTATTGTAAATGATCTTTTCAAAAATTTTACTAAGATTTGATTACGGTATATTTTGAATAGCTACCTTCAAATGCGGTTTTGGCACGAGGAATATACAGAGCTCTATTTCCAAATCGGCGTTTACCGTGTTGGGCATGTTTGGGGAAAATAGAGAATTTTTATCCGAATTCTAGGGTTTACAGCAGCCAGTATCACGCAAATTTCGAACTAAACGCTTTAAAGTTCACACATAGCGTAAACGCAAATTTGGAAATCGAGTTCTGTATACTTCTTGAGCGAATGCCGCCTTTTATTACACTCAAGATATAGGTACTTCAATATTAATATAAACAACTTTAAAAAAAAATTTCAATAGTTTTCAGTCCTTTTACTTGTGTGTGCCACAAAAACTCAATACTCTGCCACTATAAGAATATCTTCTTGCACTTCCATATTATATTCATTAATTATTATGCAACTACACGATTTTTGAAAAATTTTTGAACTAAGAAAGCTGGTATTTAAGAATCATTCAATTATTAAATAGCATCATTGATTCATGGAAAAAGATAAATAAATAAAAATAAATACCAATGTAATGGCGTCTTTTCAGAATTATATGATAACTATATTTTCTTTCTTCGATATTTTGGGATAGAAATATTTGACATATCACAGATAAGATGTTTTTGATGAAGCAATAAATGCTTTACCACACGAGATCAATTTTGTTAAAATCCGTTCGGTCGTTCAGGAGTTACAGATGTTTATTCAAAAAAACACTTAATCACCTCCAACCACTTCATTTCAATAAAAACGTCAAAAAGTGTATATCAAAAATTACTCGAATGAAAGAAACTTATATTTAAATAAATAATATTTGTTCGATAATATATACTAGGTGTATTTTAGAGTAAAATCACTTTAAAAGTTTCATATGGCGGCCATCCTGGAAACCTGAAAATAATTTCCAGGATTTTCTGTTGGCTATACTTTAGTTATAATATTTTTTACCGCAAGTCTGTACGACGAATATTTTTTGAGATACAACGGGTTAACTTTCGTAATCAGACAACCGGTACGAATTTTGTAACCACTAAAACTCATAGACGTGAACAAACATCCAAGGACACTGTGGGAATCGAACCCAATAACTTCGCACCTGGGACAGCACACTATATGCCGCTCCGCCATCAACGTGGGTCTCTGGATTACAGTTAATAGAAGCATGAAAAATATGGAAACAAAATCATTAACTGATGCGCCCATAATTATTTCGTCACTTATTGGTGATAATTTAAGCTCATTTGCGTGAATTAAAATTGAACCTATATATTCAATTAGAATGTTAACGCGAAGACGTGGAAAACATTAACGTACTTCAGCTAACTAGACTTATCTTCGAGATTCAACTTTTCGCTAATTATTCTTTGTTATTTAAATCATTTCTCCTGATATATCAGGCACACCTTGAACATACATTATCCAATAGAATTAGTACCAACGTAGTTTATTATGGTTACTTCAAAGATTGATTTTGATTTCTCTCTGATTCATTTATCTCTGTACCTATACAAAAATTATATTGAAGATAAATTAAAACTTGTATTGGGTAACACAGATTACCGATATCATATTATTATTTTTACCCCGAGGCGAAGCTAAAGGGTTATAGTATCACAACAAAAAGTTAGTGGCTGGTCCGATTTTAAGAATTCCAACGGTTGTCGATAAAACATATATGATTTCATAAGAAAAGTGTTTCCAAAAATTTTTCCCTACGAAGAATAAAAAAATTATAACGTTTTCTAGATTTTTTTGTCCATTGACATGTGGTGCTATCTATAAATCTCAAACCTAAACCGATTTTTACAATAATGAAACAAAATGATAGCATTTAATGTGTAGTTTTTTAATTTATATAATACATTCAAAAAATATTGACGTGGCACCACCTAGAAATAAAAAAATTAGTAAATATTAGGAATTTCACTCAAATTTTTGATTATATCTCAAATACTATACATTTCCCGATATAGTCACCATGAGGAAAAATGATCTGCGATAGAATTATCAGGCATTACGACATGCACATGCGCCGAGGGGTTTTATCATTCCTAGTGCTACGCAGTAGGGTGTCCGGATTTTTTATTTGGTATTTTACTTAACGTGTTCATCTAACCAGCACACTTATTTTTTCAATATCCTCTTCTTAAGTTTTCCATGAAAGAATAACGATTCAGTATTATATTTTTTGATTTTTAACAACTTTGAACTAAACACAGAAGATCTTAATTATACATACTCATTAATCAAGATCACAAAATATTATTCATTAGGTAAGTGTATTCACAAACGAAATGTTTCAATTTGAATATTATATTTGAATTCTCAGATTAGTATGGTGTTTCTATATTCAAAAATATGTAATTCTAAAATTCTTTCGTAGATTACTAGTATCTGTGGAATTTTTTATTCATGCTGAAATAATCCACGACGTCATAAAAAAATATGAATTATTGTCAATCATCCGCACTAGTAATGCTAATAAGAAAATTCGCATGAGCAGCAGAGCTCTGTTACTAAGGTTGTATTGTCTAATAGAATTGCATCGCATCGAGATGTGATTCGAACAAAGTAAAATATGGTTTGAACCACGGCCGTAGCCAAGGAGGCGTCAGAGGGGGCTGAGCCCCCTCTGGAATTATTTAAGCCCCCTCTAGAAAATATACCAAAATTATTACAAACCAAAAATGTTTATATCTGCGTTGAAACATAAAAATAGTTACAAACAAATCTACCTAATTGCAAAACTGACTTAAAATTATTTATTTGCGGCATCTTCTAACCCGCAAAACATGTTGACGTTTTTATCCTAAAATAAAATAGCGCCAAACGAGCGGCTACTAGCAGGGTTGCCAGATATTTCAGAGTTAGTATCATTTTGTTTCGAATTCTACATTTAACAATATTCATCAATAAAAATACCCTCTCCATACGAATGCATTGGATGACGGTAAATTTAGAAGCCAAAATAGAGCTAAATCTTTAAACATTAATTGGTAGGCTGAATTTTTCAATTCTATAACCTTCCTCCAGAAAATAATAGGGTTATCAGGGACTGATTCACCAAACATCTCTTTCCAATCGACATTTAACAAGTTTCTATATTGTATCTCTATGTCAGATATTATATTGGGAGCTCAGAAAATTTTGGTCTTTGGACTATATTTGAAATTATAGCAGGACTAAAACTTCTTATCTGCTGAAAAACATTTAAATTCGAGGGCATGCGTATGATTAATTCAAGTAAAAGTACTTCAATAAAATCCACACATTTTCCTTTAATTTCTTCAACCTCTTCAGGTAAAATATTATTATATATTATCCAGTATACTTTTCTAGGTAAAAAGACAAAAAGCTGTATATTCCTGTCTTTTTTTCACGTATATTCATTTTAGTACTTTGTAAAAAAAAGCCCCCTCAAGAATTTGTTCAGCCCCCTCTAGAAAGCAGTGCCTGGCTACTGCCCCGTTTGAAACACTACGCTTTAATAGCAATTTTAATAAAAATTAAAAAATTATTTATTTTTAAAAATAATTCCAAATCAAGCATCATTTTCTGAAGAAGTGTGCGAATAGCAAATTGTAATAAAAATTAGAAAATATTTCATATTATTAAAAACAAATTCACGAAGTTCTGATATCTACGTAAAAATAGCGGTGATGGGAAAAATTTATACAAATTTTTATATGAATATTGGATGGATTTGTCCGTTACTTTGTGATAATACATTTTTAAATATGAATGAGAATCAATTTCTTTTTCATTGTTTTTCATCATTATTTTTATTAAATTGTTTGCGACTGCAGTTTCGTAGTAGTAAAATGAGTGTTAGTACAAATAAGTTTATTTTGTTAGCAAGATCTTGATTCACAAAGGCTAAAATTCAAAATTCCCAGCAATTATAATCTTTCAGCCCCCCCTCCTCCCTTTTTATACCTACCTGCGTAATATTACTAACACTATACAATGCAAAATTATTCATTCGCTTGAAATATATATACTTACTATATAGTACTACGAAAACTGCAGTCGCAAACAATTTAATAAAAATAGTGATAAAAGACAAAGTACATTGTTTCTCATTTATATTTCAATTCTGATATTTTTATTCTGCTTAAAAAGCTATTCCAATTAACAAATTTCAGCTCATTTTGGTTTGATGAGAGCCGCTGAAGATGCCAAAATGTACCGGGAGAAAAAAAATATATATATATACCTATATATATATATATATATATATATATATATATATATATATATATATATATATATATATATATATATATATAAGGTACCTGAGACAAATAAGGCCCAGCAGGTAATAAGGCCCACTTTCCAGAAAAATACAACTAAAAACAAACTGAAACTATTATATCCACCAATCGGTTCGGATATAGTTCCAAGTAATTTTACCTAGATAGAGCGCGGTCCACAAGCTTTCACTCAAGGAGAAAAGTGCCACTTGTTGGACATCCCGCGCAAAGTCTTATGTTTTACAAAATTTTTCACAAAATGAAGTCGTTCTCCATGACATAATTTCAACTGAACGAGTGGTGGTTTAATTCTATTGGTAAGTTGCACATTTTACGAGTTGATACTTACCAAAAATTTCGAAATTTTTCATTTGCTTTTTTTGTAACAGTGACCTAACCTTGAATAGTGCATGTTAGAAATAAGGCCCACGTAAACTTTTAAGACGGGCACGTTGAATAAAAGTAATAGTAATTTATTATGGTACTGTCCACTATGCCAGGAATCCCGTGAAAAAGATATGAGGCGCTGCCTTAATTGCAACACATGGGCCCACGAAGAATGTTTAGGGTATTCACAGTCTGATGATGACGACTATATTTGCATCGCATGTGATGCCTAACAATTTTTGAGTACCTTCCAGAACTTTATTTCGAGTTGAAACTCTGTTAATACATTATTGAAATGCTTTTCTGTTTAGTTTGTAGCCTTTTATTACATTTATATGATACGGGCCTTATTACTATCATTGGCCGAAATAAGGCCCATTTACATGGTTTTTAGAAACTATGATTTTTATTATATTACATCTTCTTTAACTTGTTTTAGTTAATGTTTTACTTAGAATATAATATGAGTTTGTTATTCAATATATTTTTATTTTCCTTTGTATGTCGTTTTTACTAAAAAAAAATGTTTTGCGTTAGGTGGGCCTTATTTGTCTCAGGTACCTTGAGGTTGACGTTTCGCCACGACATTCGTGGCTTTATCAAAAGTTTTGATAAAGCCACGAATGTCGTGGCGAAACGTCAACTTTTTAATAAAATCGATTTTCTTGAGATTCAACAAGCCTATTATTGCTAATAATTATCAGGAGATTAGAAATAGTTCACAGGCAACAACAATTCGAATAAATAATTAAATATATATATATATATATATATATATATATATATATATATATATATAAATTTAAAAAAATCCGAAAATCGTGGTCCCGGAGATCTAAAACGTATAAAAATATTCTCCCACTCCTCATTGTCGACATGCGATACGCTGCAATAGTTTATTATTTTCAGGAAAAATACGACCAAAAAAATACAAGCAGATGAAATTTAGTCACCTGAAGAAATATGCTTTTGAAAACCTATTGTCATTTATAATTGCTTATATTCAAATGTAAATGGGTGATGGTAAATGAATAGACTCGTAGGGCCATTATTACCTTCCGATACGATGATTACTTTCTGTTCTTCTTGATGAACAATATGTACTCTGGAATATCAATGAGTATAATCACCATGATGCAAATAAACTCTTTCGCTTTCATTAATTATAGTCAGCTCAAAGCCCTTTACTTGAAAACGAAACGAATCATAATCTCAATGAAACAACGTGTTTGTTTGAGTGTTTATAATTCACAGTTATCTTGGGGTATTTCAATTAACTCATCTTCGTTTAGTTAGTCTCTACAAACAATACCATTATTCGCCTAAAAGATTGTGTTATTTCAATTTTGAAAAACAGTAATTACTGTATGAAGATACCAAGATTTTTGGTGATAATTAGAAAATTTAAAAATGCGAAGAAGATGAAGAACAAACGATCAGAAATAATTAATTTTCTATGAAAACCTGTCAAATGTTATGATAATTTTGAATTCGATTAGGTTAAAAACTCTATTTTTCTCTCAAAATCAAAAACAACAAATCTTGATCAACTATCTCTAGATTATCACACTGGCTAAAAGAATTTAAAATTATGGGTACTGAAATTTTTTAAATCGAAATTTTACACCACATCCCGAAACAAAAAAACCACAAATAGAATATTGTGTATCAAGTGCGTGAAGTAGACTTTTTTGCACAAGCGTGCAGTTTGCGAAACGAGCGAAGCGAGTGGAGCAATCATTCGAGTGTAAAAAAGTCTTCACGCAAGCGTTGCACACTATACTTTTTCTACGACCGTAAGAATAAGCATGATTCTTAGCGCGCATAACAAAACAACAGAAACGAGAATGAGTTTGAGGTTTTTAAACATCATAAAAATTTTTAAAGCGCAGCTATCTGTGAAATTTTCATCTTAGTCTAGTCAACAAGTGCTTTTTTCTTAAACTTTTTTCAGCAGTATCGGGAAAATATGAGCAAGGTGGCATTCGATGCGGAATAGCATGTAGATGTTTTTTGAAAAAAATTGAATTTCGCTCGAAATTCTGTAAAGGTTATAAACTATTTACTGTTTGTTTTTTGCAAATATCTCAAAAACTAATTGAGGTTTTGGATATCTAAAACGGAGGAACAGAGAAGGAAGTTTTATAACGAAAAGTTTCAACTCTCAGAATTGTAGGATCAATATTTATAATTTTCTCAGAGGGATAAAAAATACGACCGAAAAAGGTTAATCTGGCTTGCGCAAGCCACGTCCATTTAGGACACTTTAACAATAAACATCCTTTTACCATATTAAATACGAAATTTAAAAACTGAAATAAATCAAGCTAGATAGTTGAATCAACAATATTGAATCGTCAATTAGTTATGCAATAGTTAATTAATAATTTTTTGCTGCTTGAACATGAGCATTGCAAGTGTGATCACTATTAAACTATAGAACTGAGATTTTTTCCTTTCTTGGAATTACTTTCGGAAGGTTTCAGAATAGATATCTGTAGAAGAAATTTGAAATTGTAAGTTTTGTAGTTTTTTATTAACAATTTACGTATTTGCAAAATAAAAATTTTTTAAAAAATTTCAATGATCCTTTTTTTATTATCGGAAGCTGCATGGAAATGGTTTTTTCAAAATTTTCATCTCCTATTGTTTGAATAATTGTTATAAAAAAAAGAATTGAAAATAACTATTTTATGATTAATCACATTTTTTTATTTTGCAACTACGTAAATTATTGATAAAATATTGAAAAGTTGAATTTTGTTTATTCTCGTAACGGGGATCTATTCTGAAATCTTTCGGAAAATTAGAAAAAACTCAAGTCTATAGTTTAATAGTTATCACATTTGCAATGTTCATGTTCAAGCCTACAAAAATTATTAATTAACTATTGCATAATGAATTGAGATATCACGATAAAACATTTTTGCCGCTGAATAATTATTATTGATTTAACTATCCAGAAAGTGTTTGAATTTTGTCATTTCTTAATTTTCGTATTTAATATGGTAAAATAATGTTTATTGTTAGAGTTTAAGTTAAGAGTCCTAAATGGGCGTGACTTGCGGAAGCCAGATAACCCGTTTTTGCCCCTGTGAGAATATTATGAATATTGATCCTACAGTTCTGAGAGTTAGCACTTTATTATAGAATTTCCTTCTCTTTTTGAATCTGTTTTCAGATATCAAAAATCTCAATCAGTTTTTGAGATATTTGTAATAAACCAAACTCCTTTTTTTCTTTCAGTAAATTGTTTATAACGTTCACAATTTTACGGGCGGAATTTTTTTTATTCAAAATACATCTACATGCTATTCTGCATCGCATACCACCTTGCTCATATTTTTCCGATACTGCTAAAAAAATTGAAGAAAATATCCCTTGTTGACTAGACTAATCTGTGTGTAAGAGTGTATTAGCTCTTATGGCAGCGATGCGTGAAATAAATCCCATAAGAATAGCATTGCACTTTACGCACCGGTATTAAAACTTGAACTCACGCATTTTTATCAATATGTAAAGTTGCATTTCAAAAATAGGAGTAGAAAAATGAAATTATAATTAATGTGATTGATCTATAATAGGAGTGTCCAGCGTTAAAGGCCACAATTGAAACCTTGAAAATAATTGCTAATCCTATAGAAATAAATAATATTTTAAGGTAACAGTGAGAAAAGGTAACGTAAAATCTTATTTAAAACAAAAACTAGAATTGTTACGTTTTATTGCGCAATATTTTTCACATATATCTATAGAAAATATTACGATAAAATATTCTTATTAACTAAGACATGCAATGTAATAAAAATTGATAGAACTATCGAAGGTCCACCGCCAATTCAGTTGTAGACAATTTCATGAGATGAAGTAAAGAAGAATTAGTAAGATTACTTCTGTTGTAGTTTTTTATTAATTTCATTGAGTAAAATACAATTTAATATAAGCATGTGCTTCCAAACTTGTTATTTTAGTCCGAATTCTCGTTGGGGAAGTTGGGGAATCTCTACTTGTATTGAATTCAACACTTACTTGTTTTTACCAAGCTAGTTAGTTGAGTACGTTAGGTACGCTGGCTAGTATTTGGGAGGTCTCGGGTTCAAACCCCGGGGCCGACTGGTCTGCCATGAGATTTTTCAGAGGTTTCCTCATGGTAATGTGAGTCACTGCATGCAAACTTATAAGGCGAATGCTGGGCCAGTATTAATCCCCTGAACCCTACCCACACTTCCTATGTTCCATAAATATCCCGTCCCACCTATCCTTAATGCACTTGTACATACAAGTGTATCCTCTGAGCTGGCTGAAGGAGTTAATCCCAAACTCAAGCTGCCCGCCTCCCTGACACATACTTCAGGGAGGAATGAAACACGTGTGTTTCCTTTTCCTAACTTGTTTAATTTTTGAACGTCGTCAAATTATTCTTCTACTTGTGTACAGCTAGGGAAATGTGTAAGTTTATTATTTTCATCAAAATATTCGATCATTTTCAGCTTATATCGACATCCATTAATTATTCTAATCAAATCTTCCTTGAAGACTCAAGTTCAAATTGGTTGATTGGTCAAATTCGAAATAAATGGTAACTGCTTTGAAAATTCTGGATATCAAAGCTTAACTTTCAGTGAAATCATGTCAAAAAGCACACAATTATCTAGAAATGCAGAGATTTCCTTTCTGATAGCATAAAATCGTTTCGATTAAATTATATAACCGCATATTTAAGATGAAAGTTTTTCTTTGAATTCAACCAGTGGACTTGTCAACTGCTCATGTATATTACTCATAATTTGAAAATTATAACCATTAAAAACCCATGAATATAAGAAACATCCATATCGTACCAGGGATTCGAACCCATTATACCGTCTGTGCACTAGATTGTTTCCCCACCGTAAACACCTCAGCCGGTGTTTTATTTCTGATCGAGAGATTTTAGTTTATCTCGATAAACTATAATCTTTCGATCAGCAATGAAATTTTCCGTCGAGGATTGTATACTATTTTATTTTCAGCCATGAATTTATGATTCAAGTGAGTATATTGAATATTTTTGCACGATAGACTTTTTCGAAATAATAAATTTTGTCGCACCGGTTATGAACTTTCATTTCCATTATTAGTCGTTGTCACCAACGACCAAAATTTTTTGAATGTCAGCGTTTTTTCAAGAAAAATAATACAGATTAAAGATGTTCTCCGATAGTGACGACGAGTTCATTAGCTATACTCCACCTGATTTGAAAGAAGCAATGGATAAGATTGAAGAAAGTCTGCTATCTACAAAAAGTAAGCTACGTTTTGAGAAAGCTTTTAATACATTCCAAGCCTGCTGCAACAGCAGAAGAACAACCAGAGAGTTTTAGGCGAAAACCTTTTTTTTGGCCTATTTTGGTGATCTCTATAGAAAAAAAATCTTCCACTTTGTGGGCTACCTACAATATGCTAAAAAGTATACGAAAACTTAGAGAAAAGTTCGACAAATCCAAAAATTCAAAACTTGAGGCGTTTTGAAGTGAAAAAGTGTAGGCTATTGGCCTAAAAAGAAAACATCAGAGATTTTTTGGTGAAAGCACCTGAAGAATTTTTGTGTATGAAGATTCTTGGAGTCTCGGGAGCATGCAGCAGTGATGAACTAGCAAAGATGAAAATTTCCCATGTTTCGTCAAAATCCCTGATACGAACACATATATGATAGATCCTTCATCATAAAACCCAAATTGGATTGATGTCTTTCAGAAATATATAACTTTGCGAAACAACATTCAAAATGACAGGTTTTTCGTCCAATCGAGAAATGGAAAATTGCATGATCAGCTACTTTCTTGAAACTTCCAAATGTAGGGTATTTCACGGGCCATGCTTGGTCGACGAACAACCGATACTTTATTGGTTGATAATGTAGCTGATGTTTTGCAGCTAAAAAGACTCGGCGGATGGAAATCGAGTGCAGTTGCGGAGGGATATGTAGAATCCTCACTAGAGCACAAACGGAAGACTGCTGAAATGTTATCATCTTCCTCTAAAACTGTTGATTTACCAAGTATTTCAAGTGAAGCTGCATCGCAATAAATATACGAATTTCAATTCAAACTAAACTTAACAATTAACTTGTATAAACAAAAATATGAATAAAAATTGTTTTTTTATACGATTTTCATAAATAATTATATTATGTTATTGTTATACCTATAATATGTTATTGTATTATTAAATAAAGAATCGGATCGTTGCTTTGTTTTCATTTTACCCCGGTTTTATAAGACCTACTCAAAAATACCGGGCAAGAAAATGAGAATCGGAATGTATTAGGATGGAAACGCACTTTCAGTCCTAGGAAATTACAATATTACATACATGGCTGAAAATAAACTTTTTTACAAGGACGACATTCATAAAAATATTTCGTATTCTTGTCCAAAAAGCTTTCACGGCCCCAACTAAGGTCAACGCGGGCTGGCGAATATCATTTTTCTAGAGTAATATACTCCAGAATACTACACTGACCGTTATCGAGAATCGTGATTTAAGTTTCATTGTGTTCTTTGAAATTCAACTACTATTTGAGCAAATCCTTGAAATATGAATATCGTTCATTGAATTCAATCATGTGATTCAGATGGCCTCGGACAATCTCGGCATAACTTTGAGACAATGCAAATCCGATTATACGGTATAAATCATCAAGTTACGTCTTCCTAATACCACTTACTACTTGCTTCTTGGTCTGTTTGGGTTTCTACTTACGAATGTTATGGCTACTCCTAAATCTTCTTTCTCCTACCTTGCAGCTTTTCTTCGATCAATACATACTTCCTTATGTAAATAAATTTCTGTTATATTCCAACTAGTTCAGTCTCAAAAGTAGGTGTGACTATGAATTATAGTATAGAAAATTTATTGAAATATTGGTTCAACTTCTAGGAACTAAATTAGCTCAATCATTATAGCCAAGGATTGGAAAAATGGTAATGGAAACAAATAATTCATTAATTTGCTAATAATTACTCAATGGGTGATAAATTACAGTACATTCTATTTGTACATACCTTAAAACCGCTCTTTACATGTAAATATATTATGTATTCATTTTTCTAATTACTAAATTAGTATAAATTCGAAACATCAATTATAGTTATGGGTTTTTGATATAAGTTATATATCATGTATATATTGCTTTACTTGTACACCTAGTTTAAATAACATTTTATATTAAGAATATTTTTTTAAAAACGCGTTAGGAGCAGAGTTCCATTATTAAGGTTATATTTTCCACTAATTTTTGTACTTTTTCCCATACAACTTTTACACCCCCTAAGCCCTAAGGTACTTGAGATTGGCTGTGGAGGTGAGGAAATCCTCAAACCGACAAAAATACATGAAATATCTACATTAAAATTTGAAAAAAAAAATATGGTAATACTACCAAAAGATACTTTTCTAACATGAATTCAATCTACATACGAAATTTAAACCCTCTTTCTAAATCTGGAGGAGCTGTGGAGATGCGCATAATCTCAAACAATGTAAAAAAACAAGAAATCTTTATATAAAAATGAAGGTGGTTCGTAAAATTTTATATCGATAAATGTACCTTTCCTCACATCACCTCCATCCACGTAGAAATTTTTACCCTCTTGCCCATTTTGAAGGAGGTTTGGGTTTGCAAAAATCCTCAGAGAAAGGCTTGTTAGCTCTTTATGCTCCAAAAAACATTAGAAGCTTGAACAGGATAATCAAGATATGAGTAAATACAGTCAAAATTTTGGCATGTTCCAATTTTGGAAAAGAAAGTGACGGAAAAGTGCTATAGCTAAAATACCTCAAACGAGAGATAAAAATGTGAAAAGTAAATATGAACCATCTGGAGAGAGTATGGAGCGAAACACCAATTTTTAAAAATTTTTTGTTCCTCTGCAACTCTTCCAAATTATAATTTAGAGAGTTGGAAATTTGTACGTGAGTGTATTCAGTGTGTTTGAATAGTTTCAATGTTTTTTTTATGCAGAAGTTTCATGCGTGTTTCTTGATGATTACTTGTTTCAACTGCTTCTCCTATTTCGGAAAGTTGAAAATTTGTTTATAAATTGAATTCATTTTAGGGCTCTTTGGGGTTATCAAATGTTTCATTATATATATATATATATATATATATATATATATATATATATATATATATATATATATATATATATATATATATATACACAGTGTTTTAAGAATAAGTGCAATTTTTGTAAGAAAGTTTTAATAACTTATATTGACGTACAATCTTATTATGACAACTCTTATCAATTATTTTCAAGGAGAGACATTCTAGATATTTCATGACAGTAACATTTAAACCATAACACCCCCCCTTAAATAATATTTTCTTTTCCATTAACCATACCAAGTAAAACTCTTAATTTTTCAAATCTAACACGAAACAAAGATTTTGTCAATACATCAGCAATCTGATCTTTTCCTGTTATATGTTCAACTTCAAAAAAACTCCTTCATTTACTCGATCTCTGATTAAATGATAGCGAACATTAATGTGCTTAGACCGCTTATGGAATTCAGGATTATAAACAAGTTTCACAGCACTATTATTATCCAACCATAAAATTGGAGTCTCCTTTGTTTCTGAAATTTCTTCAAGTAATCTTTTGATCCAAACTTTTTCTTTTGCAGATAATTCTGTCACTTCCCAAGTTTCATTTTCTATCAAAGACTGCATTTCTTCATTCATATCTTCGACCCATTTTTCAGGGAATTCAGAAGAAATTGCTTCTTCTTAAGTATCTGGCTCATCTATTGCTAAAGTAGTGCAAGCATCACTGTTAGAAGATTCAGGTAACATAAAATTTTCTTTTGAGTTTATACAATCAATGTGATCGATAGAATTGCTTGATATAGAATCTATCACCACTTCTTCAGGTTTAAAGACCACATCTCGACTGAAAATAAGTTTGTTTTTCTCAGGTAGCCATATTCTAAAACCATCTTTATTTCCACAATAGCCTACTACTTTGCCTTTTTCACTTTTCTTGTCCCACTTGTGCCGTTGTTGCTTCGGTACATGTACAAAACATTCAGTACCAAAAATTTTTAAATGATCTACTGGAGCCTGTTCTCCTGACCAAAGCATTAAAGGAGTTTTTTCTTTAATATTTGTAGGACCTGTTCTATTAAGTACGTAAGCAGCTGTAAAGACAGCTTCGGCCCACAAGTATTCTGGAGATTCTTGGCATGAAGCATAGACCTAGCTGCTTCCACCAAAGTTCTGTGTTCTCTCTCTGCAGATCCATTCTGCTCTGGTGTAAAAGGCATAGTAATTCTATGACGTATTCCAGCCTCTTCAAGAATTCTTCTTACATCTTGATTAACAAACTCCTTTCCTCCATCAGAACGTATTTCTTTAATAACATGACCCTGAGTCTTGCTTTCAGAAATGAACACCTTTATTCTATCTTTAACTTCTGACTTTTCTTTCAGAAAATAAACACTTCGAAATTTACTGTAGTCATCTTTCAAACAAAGAAAATACTTTGATCCACCAATTGACTACATTCTCATAGGACCACAAATATCAGCGTGAATAATTCCACCTGGTGCTTCTCTTCTTTGTTTACGATGTCCAAAACTTAATCGATGTTGTTTTCCAAACATGCATGCATCACAGAATTCTTTGTCAATGGTAACTTCCACACCAATATTTTTTACAAATGTTTGTACATGACGTTTATTTTGATGTCCTAGTCGCTCATGCCATATCTGAAGGTTATTAGAAATTGATACGTTTGCTTCAACTTCCGCTTTAGGAACTACAACTCTGATGTACGTAATGTATAAATTGTCTCTTCGTACTCCTCTGGCAACGACTTCACTATTTAGTGCTCATTTCCTTATTAGCTACAGCAGAAATTGAAAATAAGTTTCTTTTTATATTAGGTATATACCAGACATCTTGAAGATAGTTTTTTGACCAAGAATTATTAACAAACATTTCTACATTTATTTGACCTTTACCATAAGCTTGCATACGATCACCGTTACCAACCACCACATACTGAGGACAAGAAAAATCTTCGTAGCTTATAAACCAATGTTTATGCATTGACATGGTGAGTTGCGCCAGAATCTGCTATCCAAGCATCATCGTTACTAAGGTTTACCACAAAATCCTCATGTACAAAAGCAACTTTTTCACAGACATTGCCTTCACTGTTACTCGAGGGACAATCTTTCTTGAAATGGCCCCTTTTCCCACATCCGTAGCATTTGAAGAATTTCTTCTTATTAACTTCTTCCGTATTTTTCTTAGATGCACCATAATTTTTACGTAGAAAAGTTTGCTTTTTCACCGCAACATATGCTGTTGTACTTTCTTCATTTTCAACGCGTTCTTGTAAACGGAGTTCAACGGTACACAGTCGTTCTCGAAGAAGAGTGATTGTTCGCTGTTCTTTCGGTACTGACTCCCATGCATTTACAAATTCAAATAATTGGGAGGGCAATGTATTTAGCACTCGATTAAGGAACAAAGAATCTGGTAATTTAACTTTGTCTTCTTTCCATGTCTCATCTTGTAATTCAACCCATAACTTTTCTAAAACAGCTATATGTTTGGCAATACTTTGAACTGGATCCTTTTCTTTAATACTGAAAAATTGGTTAAACAAGCGATCCTGTCTCTGCTCAGTACGTTGCTCAAAAATACTATGGAGTTTTAGCCACATTTCTTCAGCTGTGCTGCACATATTAATAAGTTGTCTAACCTGTGAAGTCAAACTTGAAACAATGAAATTCTGAGCCATATATTCCATTTTAATAAGTGGTTCCTTATTCTTTCTATAATCTTTAAAATCTTTTTCACTTGCATCTTCCTTAGGTTCTTTGGGATACTTCAGCTTACCTTAAACTGTTTCCATAACATCATTAGCTTGCAGTTGAATTTTGATCTGGAATTTCCAGTCAACCCAATTTGAGTTTCCTTCTAATTTTTCAATTTGAAGTTTAGAAAATTCCATTCTCGAAAGCTGCTACTAACTTCAAAAATTCACCAAATTAATTTTTTTACTTCTTCAAATTGCTTCTTTTATTCTTATATACGATTTACTGGACTCATATCCAGTTAAAGTATTTGAATATACACAGTGTTTTAAGAATAAGTACAATTTTTGTAAGAAAGTTTTAATAACTTATATTGACGTACAATCTTATTATGACAACTCTTATCAATTATTTTTAAGGAGAGACATTCTAGATATTCCATGACAATAATATTTGAACCATAACATATATATATATATATATATATATATATATATATATATATATATATATATATATTATATATATATATATATATATATATAATATATATACATATATATATAAAAATATATATATATATATATAAATATATATATATATATATATATATATATATATATACATATATATATATATATATATATATATATACATATAAATTTCATGCGTTTTATTTAGTGAGGTTTCAAAGTTGGCGCACCTCATTGAATTGGGCAGATACCATAGATGTTACCTTTTGGAATTGTTAATCTGTTCTCTGCTCGCCGTGATTCTTAAGTAAAAATTTCAAGATTCATGAAGGACTTAGTGCCTCCTACTCGTCTAGTAGAGTGCCGGTGTGGAATTATCAATTCTGTAAAAATAAATGGAAGAATTGACGAAATCACTATAGTTTATTTTTGTATATTGGTCAAGATACACTGGATACCAGATATGCTAGTAACTATGCTGAAATTCGTCGACCATCTCATTACGTCATCGTTAGTAATAGCAAAATAATTATTTCTAACGTAAAAGAGTACTGAAAAAAGTGTGAGCAGCAGAGCCCTGTCACTAAGATCATATTTTTCCTTATTTTGTTTTTTTCACATACAAATTCTTAACCTCCATTTATTTGAAGGAGCTGGAAAGATGCACTAAGCTTGGATACCTTCAAAAACGCATAAGATGCAGATAAAAATTGCGGCTTTGAGAAAAAAACCCTCAAACAGCACCTCCCTAACATCTCAAATTTAACATAAGTTACTAGTCACAGTATGTATTTACCTAAAATAAACTCAATCCGTATACACAAAACTTCAACCATCTTACTCAATAAGCAGAAGCTGTGGAATTGCGCAAAATCTCAAAAACAAAGAAAAAACATGAAATCTCCAAATAAAATTGGAATATAGTTGAAACTACTACCCAATCCAAGTAAAAAATTTCTACCATCTTACTCAATCTTGATGGATGTCTACATAAAAATGGTACAGAATAGAGGAAAAAGCTTACCTATACTATCAAAAATTTTTTTTTCAATCAGCTGAATTCAGGTAAACATTTTCGAATCTTTATTTGAAGTTAGTGTTTGGGGGTGCAAAAATCATACAAACACCGATTTATAACGCTCCATGCACGCTCCAAATAGTATCAAGAAAAACTATAGATTTCATAATCCCAGCTCTTTTGGTCTGATGGTGTCAAAATATACCAGAAAATATATACATATACATATATATATATATATATATATATATATATATATATATATATATATATATATATATATATATATATATAATTATTTATTTGAATTGTTGTTGCCTGTGAACCATTTTTAACTTTTGGATAATTATTAGCAATAACAGGCTTGGTGAATCTCAAAAAAAAAAAAAGTTGACGTTTCGCCACGACATTCGTGGCTTTATTAAAACTTTTGAAAAATTGAAATTTCTTTGACATTCATTGATTTGAAAAAATTTGACTAGTTAAAAAAGACTACTATGTTTCATCAAAATTTTTCGGCTGTGGCCGTTCTCTGTTATTTATTACGTGCTATTCAGTCCAATATTAACATTCAAATCTGCTATTATTAGATGGTAAGGGAAACCACAGAAACCTTTTTTTTTAATAGTACCCTATTATTTGACTTTTCAAAATCAAAATAATTTGAACCTATTTCGAACATTACGTGGGTAAAGGTTTCTGTGGTTTCCCTTACCATCTAATAATAACAGATTTGAATGTTAATATTGGACTGAATAGCACGTAATAAATAACAGAGAATGGCCACAGCAGAAAAATTTTGATGAAACATAGTAGTCTTTTTTTAACTATTCAAATTTTTTCAAATCAATAAATGTCAAAGAAATTTCAATTGTTCAAAAGTGTTGATAAAGCCACGAATGTCGTGGCGAAACGTCAACTTTTTAATCAAATCGGGTTTTTTGAGATTCACCAAGCCTGTTATTGCTAATAATTATCCAAAAGTTATATATATATATATATATATATATATATATATATATATATATATATACATATACATATACATATATATATATATATATATATATAATATATATATATATATATATATATATATATATATATATATATATTTATGCGAATGAAAAGGAGAATTCATCAGATTTCCTAACTGCGTTACTCCAAATCTGAAAATATTTCTTTATGTTTCCTCAAAACCATTCGGCCATTCAAAATTTTCGTATTTTATCGTTCGTGATGTCCACTTAGAGCAGCTTTTAATAAATTAACAGGAAAATACTTTGTCCTAGGCCAAGTAATTTCCGTTCTGTATATCTGTACATGTTCACTTTTGACAATACAAAATACGACTCAAATAACATATTTTGATCTTTTTTGTCGCCCTGTCCGTTTTTGAGTCATTGATGTAGCGAAGCGGTCACTTGGAGTTGTTCTATTTTCAATAATAAAATGAAAATATTAATAATAGATAACAGATCGTTTCCAGAGCCTAGAATTTTTCATTGATATATAATATAGGTATATTAAATTTGAACAAGGTAGTTTTATTTAATAATGCACATAATATGAGATTTCACAGAAGTTACAGTTTTCATTGAAAATATTTTCGACCTAGAATATATGTGATAGTATTTAACTGTTTTTTTAACTTCAGCACATTTGTTCAGATGTAAAGCTGAATTCAATAAACCCTCTTTCATATTTTCAAACTGTGTATAATTATTTAACACGTTTATGATTTGGTCAACTCAGTGGCGTATCGTAGGCTCCATGGGCCTACGATAATTATATTAGAACTGAATAAAAGTCTTCGTATCTATGTACCTATGTATTTAAGTACCTTTACATGAAATTTACTAAGCACTAGCACCTTTTCTGCTATTATGTATGTGCAATTATAAGAAAATCACCTAGATATGTTTTTGTGACGGCTGTGCAATTGAGTATAGTATAATAAGCGCTTCGAACAGGCCGTCCAATCAGGAATGGACATAATTTTAACATTATAAACAAACTAGTAGTTTTGAGCATATTTTATTCAATGTTGAATTTGTAAGTTTAATCGGTCACTATGAGCAAAAAACTGTTTAAAAAGTTCAAATGGCTCTAATGGAAAATTTTCATTTCGAAAAGAAGAAGTCAACCAAAATCTCCACGCACTTCTCTTTCTAAATTGTATACTATACTTACTATTAAACAAAAGTGCTCGAGCTTTTGTTCAATGGTGTTGTATTATATTTAAAGCAGTTTTGTTCAATAGTATAGGTAGTATAAAATTTAGAAAGAGAATAAGTGCGATGAGGTTTTGGTTGACTTCTTCCTTCGTACATAAAATTGTCCATTTTAGCCATTTAAGCTCTTTCAAACACGTTTCTTGGTCCTAGTGAATTATTAAATTTCTGTTTACATTCGAAGAGCGTGACTTCTGCTCATAGAGGATTTTTAATCAATATTTAATATTTCGAATATTTTTTAATGTAGAGTAGGTATCGAAATATGAGCTCTTTGAAAAATAGGACAAAATTTTAAATTTGATTGTCAATTTAATTACTCCCTAATATTTTGAAGTTAATAAAAATTGTCGAGTTAGTAAAAATTTTCTTGCGATGGCTGGACTTCTACATCATGAATCTTGGAGAAAGATTTACTAATCATTAGGATACGGTCTAGTTTACAAGTGCTTTTGTGTTCAACTTTCTTCATCAGTCTCGGAAGAATATGAGCAAATAGCTTGTAGATAGTTTTTGAAAAAAATTGAGTTCCGTTCGGGAAAATTGTAAAAGTGATAAACAATTCACTGAAAGAAAAAGAACAGTTTGTTTTTTCAATTTCAATTTTTACTAACAATTTACTTAGTTGCTAAATTAAACACTCTAATCATAACTTTTTTTCCTGATTCTCTTTTAAACAACGCATTCATTTATAACGATTTTTCAAAGAGTTTGGGATGAACATTGAAAACAACCATTTCCACGTAGCATAATAAAAAACGGACCATCAAATTCATTAAAAAAATTTCATTCTGATTTTGCAAAACTACGTAAATTGTTAATAAAAAATTGAAAAACTGAAATTTTCTATTTTTTCAAAAGGGATTTACTTTAATAGTTCCAAGAATGAAAAAATCTCAGATCTTCACTTGAACAGTGATCACAATTTTCATGTTCAAGCACCTAAAAATTGTTAATTAACTATTGCATACTAATAGAAAAATTTTTATTATCGCCGGATTATTGTTCATTCACCGATTCAGTAACTTTTCATATTTCATTTGGTTAAATAATATTTATTGTTGAAGTGTCCTAAATGGGCGTGACTTGTCCAAACAAAGTTACCCCTTTTCAGCCGTATTTTTACCTTTCTGAGAAAATTATGAATATTGATTCTACAGTTCCGGAAGTTGAGGTTATCTTTTGGGAAATTTCTTCTTCTTTTTGAATCTTTCATCAGATTTTAAAAATCTCAATTAGTTTTTGACATTGGCAAAAAACCAATCCCCTTTTTTTCAGTAGGTATATTGTTTATAACTTTCACAATTTTCGCTTACGAATTTTTAATTTTCTCAAAAAATATCTACATGCTACAAATCGAATAACCCTTTGCTTTTATTTTTCCGAAACTACTGAAAAAAGTTGAACAAGAAAACACTTGTTGACTATACTACTTTTATTAACTCCAGGGACCTACAGTTTAACGCCAGTTCCGAACAGCCAATGGGCTTGAATCTAAGTCATTACCCAACAAATTAATTTTTCAGTCACTAAATTCCGGACATACACTACACTCAAAAGCAAGGTAGGACTTGAACCCACAATCCTCGTTTTACAAGCGATACACCTCACCGCTGGGCTACCGAGGCCTCCTTGACTACACTAAATATATTAAAAAGATTTTCGGTGTTTTTCAAGCATGATTTATACGAAGTTGACATTCATCAAGACTGATAAGTTTTATCAAAAATTTTCTACTGCCACACCTGCTGTTCTCGTTAGTTGAAAGTATGGAAGAAATATTTAATTCGTCAAGGCGATGTTAAGCTTAATTCTGCTTCTTTTGTAATACATGAAAAATTATTTTTATCAACAAATAAAACTTTTGACGAAAAACTCATGGAAATTTACACAAAGTCATATCCCCCCATCGCAAAAAACTATCTACGCCACTGGGTCAACTAGAATTTAAGCGAATTATTCAATAAATTGTAATGATTTCAAAGAATTTATTTGATTTGGTAAAGCAGCGATTCTCAATCTGTAGGCGTGCCCTCCTAGGGGGTCAGGAGCACACTGAAGAGGGGGCGCGAGCATATCCAAGAGAAAATATTATTTAAAAGGTGTCAATAAATGTCAATAAATTTCCGTATTCATGGAAAATTGAGGTCGTAGTGTAGGTTTGAAAATACCTTATTATTTTATTGTATGCGGGAGGCGCAATGAAAATTATGATTGAAAATTCTGCCGTGATTCCTGAAAGGTTGAGAAATGCTGTGATATACAGTACGTTAATTGCTAAGAGTCCAAAAACAAAGGTTGTTATATAACATTGCGAATCACTTTAAAAAAATTTTTACCTAAAGAATCATAATTTACCAAACAATAGAACAAAACTAATATTTATTAATCTTGTGTACTTTTCTATCACTGAACTCAAGTGAGAGTTTACATTGAATGGTTTTGAAAAAGAAACTTTTCCGGTGGAAGAATGTAGAATAATAATAAAGCAAGAGTTTGTGGGCAGATTAAATATATAACTGTGTACACTACGATCTTTACTGTGCGGTTCGTGAGGAACGAAATTTCGTACAAAACCGTATTTGAAGAGTATACAAAACGAAAGTATGCCTGAGTTTGGTGTGGCAATATTTACCGACAGTTATACATTTTCCTGCTAAATAAATTATTCTAGTAAATGTCGGAGTTATACACGACGGCCAAAGAGGGAGCAAAAGTCAATGTTTGGCATAAATGATGGTAAAATGTTTTAAAATGTTTACTGAGAAAACTTGCAGATTTACTCGCCTACTCTTTCTCCATCAGGGCCCTTAATATCTCTATAACGTTGGGAAAATCGATAAAATACATAATTATGCATAAAAACTTCACTTTCTCTTTGTACTGCTCTACCCTTTGTTTCACTGTTTTAAAACATAACAGGTTTTTAAGTAATTTGTTCATTCTCAGTAACAATACTGCGAGAAAACTTCATTTTAGAAACAAAAAAGTTGAAAAACAATTAATAAAAGGATTATATCATTGAAATAGACGAAGGTTTGAGGAATGCTTTATATGGAATAAAACCACTGCAGCAAATAAGTTGAAAATTCAATATTTATTTTCTTATTCAAAACCAATGATCAGATTGAAATATCAATACCTATTCACTAGTATTATTATAGCAAGAAATCTAGTTTATGAATAATATAACAACTACAAATAGACAGAAGCTAGCTAGTATTGTTCTCATAGTATTTATTTCTTATTTTGAATCACTTATGTATATATATATATATATATATATATATATATATATATATATATATATATATATATTTATATATATATATATATATATAAAGATTATATAAATATATATTTATATATATATATATTATATATATATATATATATATATATATATATATATATATATATATATATATATATATATATATATATATATATATATATATATATATATATATATATATATATATATATATATATATATACAGGGTGATATACATAGACCGTGCATTACAGTTTTTCAACTTTCTGTTGGATTATAAACTTGAAATTTGGTAAGCCGTCATAATCGGTCAAGTCCATTTTACCTAAAAGACTTTTAGTCTTGAAGCTATACAGGATATGCCAAAAGTCATTTTTGAATTTTTTTTCAACATTGTTCGATTGGCCTTCAGATTATGAGTTTGGACAACCTAAGTTATGTTATTCTTTTTCTGATAAAAAAATTCCGCCGTAAAAGTTAAGGAAAAAATGTTCAGCTCGTAAACTGTTCAAGTATTGTGGAATATTTAGCTAGCAATTCAGGATAACATCCTGTTCCATCGATGGTGCCATTTTATACCATATGTGTTCAGGCGAATTTCAAATTTAAAAGCTGTGAAACACTCAATTTTTTCAAATAGCACCTAGTATTTTGTCTGGAATCATAAGAAAGGAAATTGAATTTAAAAATAAGTTACCTCAGCTTTCCCTATACTTATCTCCAACTCCTATCGAATCATTCAATAAAAATCAAGAAATACCGAGATATTTCTTGATTTTTGGAGTATGCCATGGGAACAAAAGACAACTGTAAACAACAAGGTAATTTTTTGTCGAAAAAAAACGAGTTGTGACAATTCTTTAATGAGATTTATTCGAAAATGGAAAAATATCGATACAGTGTTGTGTTAGAGTTGTTTGTTATCCAGGGCGTGTGTTCAAAAATTATGTACAGAACTGTTCGTGATTTCAGTTTGAAATATCCAAACTTACCTAGTAAGACACGGATAAAGTTCTTACAATTGTAACAAATGTAAAATAAATTTAACCTCTTCAGACTATTATATTTAGAGTAGGGTAAAATAATTGGTCTATTCTTCACCACAATATAGATGATTCGAGAGAATAATACAAACTTTTGACAGTCTCGATTCCAACGAAATCAAAAGTGCTACGCAATCTATTGAAAGTAGAATAATAGAATTTATGAACAAAAATGGTGGAAATATTGAACAATTATGTTAGAGTTCTGTCAATATTGTTCTTGTTCGTAATTAATAATTTATGTTGTGTAATTGAATGGGAAATCATTTTTTTGATTAACTTGTAACACTTGCCTTTTGTTTTCACGGCATACTTCAAAAAGCAAAAAATATCTAGGCATTTCTTGATTTTTATTTAATAACTCGTTAGGTAAGTATAGGTAAGAATAGTTCATTTTTAAATTCAATTTTCTTTCTAAAGGTGCCATTTGAACAAATGGAGTTTTTGACAATTTTTGAATGCGACATTTGGCCTGCCAATATGGTACGCCTGCGCCAATATGGTACAAAATAGGACCATCGATGGAACATCAGTTGTTAGCCTGGTCTGTCTGCTTTTTTGGTTTCCTACTCTCGAACGATTTGCGAGATACACATTTTTTCCTTAGCTACTACGCCGGTAATTTTTTTCAGAATAATGAAAATACTTATATCAAAACCGGTAATAGATAAAATTACGAAAGTTAGGTTGTCCAAACTCATAATCTGAAGTGAAAAAAAATGCCATTTAAAATAAGAAAGTTGATACCGACTTTTGGCATATCCTGTATAGCTATAGGAAAAAACATATTTTAGGTGAAACGAAAATGACCGATCACAACAAATTACCAACTTTCAAGTTTCTAATCGAACAACAAGTTGAAAAAACTCTAATGAACGGCCTACGTAAATCACCCTCTATATATATATATATATATATATATATATATATATATATATATATATATATATATATATATATATATATATATATATATATATATATATATATATATATATATATATATATATATATATATATATATATATATATATATATATATATATATATATATATATATATATATATATATATATATATATATATATATATATATATATATATATATATATATATACCGAAAATGAACTTTTTCGTAATCCCATAGATACTGTTATTTTGATTTAACGGTATTCAGATGACAATTGAAAAGTCAATGTTAACGGCCGCCGGCCGTTATAATTTCATAACGGCCGGCGGCCTTTGAGAAATCACTTGTTCAAATATTTATTTCAAAACATCATTCTGCTTACAATAACAACATTGAAATCTTGGTCCACAGCGAGTTGGGAGAGTAAACCTCTGATTTTTATTTCGCATAGGCTAATAATACATTTTCATTAACCACCTTTACATTCTAGCTTTTACGCCACATTTCAAAATTTTCATATTCTTCTTGATATCGCTCTTGAGTTATTTTCGGCAGTTCTTCGGAATCAAAATATAATCTTTCAACGGGATTACGAAAAATTTTTAACGACACACGGTCGATAAGCAAATAACGGATTCGGTTAGTTGTAATCCGAGGCGCAGCCGAGGATTACAACTAACAAAAAAAAAAAATATCCAACCTCATCCGTTATTTGCTACATATCGGCCTTGTTACGTTAATAACTAGATTCGTGCATTATACAGTCACAGCGTGTATAATGATAATAATACGTTGGAAAATTCATTTCAAAAATTGATGATTAATCATACCAATCATCGAGCTAGTTTCATGAGAATCGATAACATGGAATTCCCATTCATTACTCAAGAGAGACTATTGGAAACTATTAGTCTCATAAAACTAGTGTCCCTCTATCTTGTTATACCGGAAATGATTATTAACTTTTTTATTCAAATATTTTCTATTGTATATTTAGATTCGGTGTGAATACCGTATACTTACCTAAAATAAACCGCTTTTAAAATGAAATTATTTAACGACAATAATGGATGCTTTTTATTGCCAAATAGATGATTTTCAATTTTGTTCGTTATTTTTTGAAATAATTCAGGGCGATAAAAACTAATGTTATTTTGTAGTAATTGAAACACTCAAAACTCTTTATTTTCAAATAGTATACCCTATATATTGATTCTTTGTTCTATTTCTTATGAAATAAATGGCTCATTTCACTTAGCTTACCCTATGCCTTAAATTAACCATTTTCGAAATAAAATTAATTTCATGAAAAAATGGCTTCTGCAGATGAAATACGAGCTTATTTGAAATAAATAAATATCGAAAATGCTTTTAATTCCTGAAATAGAGGTTCTTATATTTTTGGAATTAATCTAAAGCAAGGCAAAATAATTTTGATCTTTAAATGAATAGCCCTTACCCAGGCAGGTAAAATGATTTACATTCAGAACAATTGTCAATGATGGGCTAATCTTGAGGTTTCTCCTCTGTCTCATAGCAAACGTAATCAGAGCGTTAATTTGTTGCTTTCCGAATAGAATTTTTAAAAATTGGAAAAAAAAGTGCTATATATTCTCGCATTTCAGGTATGAACAACGTTATAATAAATAAGCATAAAATTATTAAAGGAATTGTATATATATATATATATATATATATATATATATATATATATATATATATATATATATATATATATATATATATATATATATATATATATATTTATATATATCTATATATATATATATATATATATATATATATATATATATATATATATATATATGTATATATATATATATATATATATTATATATATATATATATATGTATATATATATATATATATATATATATATATATATATATATATATATATATATATATATATATATATATATAATATATATATATATATATATATATATATATATATATATTTATATTTATATATATTCAAGGGCGGATCCAGGCAATTATTTTGGAGGAGGCCATGAGTCTGAAGAATAAAAAAATTGCACCTCCATTTTTTATGCCAAATAAAATAATTAGATAACTTCATTTAAAAAAATTACATGTTAAATAAAATCCTCAATATAATTAATGAGATTACTAGTAATAATCACTATAAATATTTAAATTTTAAACGATAATTTGATCACATTTGCGTAATTGCGATATGATTGACTATGAGAGTGAGAACGGTAGATTGATGATGAGATGGTATGCTTAATTGAGGTTAAAATGGGTATGCAAGCGGAGTCGAAACGAAGATTTAAATTTTTTTTTCAAATTTAAAATCCATTTAAAATCGCATACTAGATTAAGTATTTGAAGCATGAAAAATGATATTTTAATACAAATTTCAAGAATCATAATTTCACGTCAAAAGTACAACCGATTGCAATCGATATCTTTTGATTTGGCTCACTTGAAGGGATTTTTTTGCCATTTTACAGTTTTATACATTTTTCCACTTCTCCTTTGATTCATCTGTGAATCTAAGCACGGGTTTAGATCCTCGGGACGTTTCTACGCGTTCTTGTAGGTACCTACCTAAAAATAAGCAAAAATAATAAGGCAAAAAGTTGAAAAAGACTATAATTGTCTCTTGGCTACGCTGCCTTAATAACTAAACCATCTAAATCAATCCCATAAATATCTGAGACCACAACTTTCAATTTGTTCTTTTAAAGAACCTTGTACGACCAGAAACCTTGTGGACAGGACAGAAGTCAGAAGCACTATATA
The DNA here is from genome assembly GCA_030704885.1 of Cynegetis impunctata. NCBI lineage: Eukaryota > Metazoa > Arthropoda > Insecta > Coleoptera > Coccinellidae > Cynegetis > Cynegetis impunctata. The sequence goes on from JARQZK010003639.1 coordinate 602,963, forward strand.
TATATATATATATATATATATATATATATATATATATATATATATATATATATATATAAAACCTTGGATGACATCTGCAATTTTGAAATCTATAAAGCATAAAGAAAGTCTATATAATGAATGGAAAAAAAATAATAACTTGAGTAATAAAGATAGGTACACTGCTTACAATAAAGTACTACAAAAAACAATTAAAGAGGCGAAAAATTCATTTGAAATAGCAACAGCAGAATCTTGTTGTAAAGAACCTAAAAGCACTTGGAATTATATAAACAATAAATTAGGAAAAAAGAAAAACAAAATAAAAATAAGCAAAATCGCAGATGGTGAAAATATGATTACTGAGTCAGCTAGAATAGCTGACTCTTTTATTGAATTTTTTACTAATATCGGTGAAGAATATGCTAATAACATAGTCTCACCCAGTCATGGGGTATTGGTCAATACAAATGATAGAAACTGTGAGTCTATAGTATTTTACCCTGTAAGCGTAATTGAAATTTCAAATATTATCACCAGGCTGTGGCATCGGGGGGGAGGAGCTGATGGTATTCATTCAAAGATATTAAAAAACATTAAACAATTTATTAGTCCAGTGCTTGAAATAATCTTTAACTTATGTATTTCCAAGGGCATTTGGCCCGATGCTCTTAAAACGGCTGAGATATTACCGATACATAAAAAAGGAAGTAAACTGGAAATAACCAACTATCGTCCAATCTCACTCATCTCTAATCTAGCCAAGATATTTGAGAAGTTGATTCACAACAGACTATATAAATTCTTGATAAAAAACAAAATGATTAGTGAAAAACAATATGGTTTTCTAAAAAAATAAAGGTACACTAAATGCACTAGAGAATGTTTTACAGTCTATATATACTAATTTAGATAATAAAAAGAAAATAATAGCTACTTTTATTGATTTGAGCAAAGCATTTGACACAGTGGATCATAAAATCCTATTTGAAAAAATGGAATTGATGGGAATAAGAGGTGTACCTTTACAATTGCTCAAGGACTACCTAACAAATAGGAAACAAAGAGTAATATTAAATGGTACAAAAAGTATAAGTAAGGTAGTTAAGATAGGTGTTCCTCAGGGCTCGGTGCTGGGTCCGCTGCTCTTTTTAATTTATATCAATGACATTTTCAAATATTGTGAACATATTTTTGCATATGCGGATGATACTGTAGTACTGAGCTTTGAGGACGAATGGGATGAATCAGCAAGATTAATGAATATATACCTAAGTCAACTGAATCTTTGGTTCTGTCAAAATAAATTAACTTTGAATATAACTAAAACCGAATACGTAACTTTTGGATGCTACACAGACAGTGTACCTGAGTTATTAGTAATAAAAATTAATGAAAACCATATAAACAGGAATACTAATGTTAAATATCTGGGGATAATTGTAGATTTTAATCTAAAATGGGATTTGCATATCCAAAAAATAATAAGCAAAATAAGATACTTTCTATATATTGTTAAAAAATTGCAACATTTACCTCTAAAAATACTTGTCTTGATATATTATGCATATGTTTATAGTATAATAAATTATGGATTAATCATATGGGGAGGAGCTTATAAAACTAAGTTAAGACCGTTAGAGAAAATCCAGAAAAAGTTCAAAGATATCCTGAAACTAGATACACTATTAACAATAGAACAAATGTACATTAGTAGATGTATATTATTTCATTATGAAAACTTAATGATGCAATTTATGAATTCTGTGAGCAATACTAGATATAAAAGACTGCCTATCCTGTCATATTATTTAACTCTTGCTAAACAAAGTTCTGTTTATACTGCTATCAAATTTTATAACATGTTATCTAATGATCTTAAAATAGGAAATCCTAAAAAGAGAAACTTTGTTAATAAATTGAATAAATATATAGTAGAGAAGGAACTTGTGAGGAACTGAATGAGACAAAAGAAATAAAAGCAAATTACAGGTGTACTTTAATCAATAATCATAATAAGAAAAAAAAAGTTTAGATTGTTTAAGTAACTTAGCTTTAGTATAGTTTTTGTTTGTTAAGTTAGATGTAAGTTACCTGCTCCTGTGCACAGAGGATACAAGCCTCTCTACAGGTTTTATGTATATTTGCTCTGATGAGTATGTACAAGCAGTTTTCAATAAATTCAATATATATATATATTAGATATATATAGGTATATATATATATATATATGTATATATATATATATATATATATATATATATATATATATATATATATATATATATATATATATATATATATATAATTATATATATCTTACTCGGAATCCTAAAATTCTAACCCCGTCTGATGTGTCCTATACTTAGATTTGCTCAACCATAAAGACCATAACAGCTGATGATTTTAAGTTCTCTAATGCATTATCAGTGCATCTGAATTGAAAGATAATCTACAATAATTAATTTTTAATATTTAACTGAATATAAACTTTCGAATTTTCGAAAACTTTTGAATATAAACGGAGAATTTCCGATTCTCCAGAGAAATATTCCAGTACCTATATTTTTGGTGAAGTATGTGATTATTTCCTTGAAAATTGTATTCTAGATTTATTCAAGCCACTCATTTATTTCAAGTAACATACACTTGCTTACTACCTACCCTACCTACCAGTTTACCTGAACAGTTTTATTCATGACATCGACATGGGTTGAAACGATACAGGAAGTTAAACTTTTTGTGTAAACCAATACAACAAACAATTCTGTTGTTGAATAACCCTGTTGAGCTGCGTTACAAATTTTAAGGCGGCATTTCGAATTCTTGAATTATTCGCAAATATATCATAGAGTATTAGCAAATAAAAGATTGAAATCTTTTTATCCCAATAATGTAGTAAGTATTGTCGGGTATTGTGCCTTATTGATACAATTAAGAACAAATACTTGGAATAAATATACCTTTGCTAGAGTACAGTTCGATTTGAAATTTAGTTTTATAGAATATCTCATTTTGTTACTATCTGAAGTTGAAGTTGAATTCAATTTATTTTATTGGAAGAAACAATTCGGGAAGTTCATCCCGTACTGTGCGATTCGAACGGGATAGTCTTCGCGAAATGATGCGTGTTGAAGGAAAAGAGTTGAAAACTACTACAAAGAAACGTATTCCAATATGAACTAAACCTACTTAGGTACCATAAAATACAAGTATCTACGTAAAAACGGCAGCAGTTTTTTTTCAATGGTATCTGTCTACAAAATAAACTATTGCACTGTATCGAAATGTCAATAGTGATGCACGGTAGTGGTTTTAAATCCATTTCATACTTCCTGAAATTTGAATCAAGATTTTTATTGTCCGATAGATATATATATATATATATATATATATATATATATATATATATATATGAATATATATATATATATATGTATATATATATATTTCTATATATATATATATATATATATATATATATAGGTATATATATATATATATATATATATATATATATATATATATATATATAAACAGGGCTATTCAAATTCGAGTCTATGCATGGGGATTTCGATAACGGTAAGAGATAGAGGGGTGGTTAAATGGGGGCAAAGTAGCATATTTCAGAGGAAAATTACATGGATAAAAAAATCTGATCTATCTTCTTCAGTTCTGGAGTTATACAGAAAAAACAAAAATTTGGAAATTCTCTTTTTGCCTCTTTCAATATTGGGAATTTTAAAATTTAAAACAAATTGTCACCTTGCCATTGCAACTTCATGTACGCTATCCAAATATCTGAATGAAAATTATATACAGGGTATCGTATAAATTGGGCCACCCTCAACTTTTAACTTTCAAATACTGTCCTGTAATTTTTATTACATTTTTTTGAATGCCAAGAGTCATGTTTCATATTGTCGTAGTATTTTCATCTGACTTTTGGAGTGTTTTGGAAATATTGAACTATTACCAGTAAAATTACAAATTTTTTTTTTTATTTCAGCTGTAATTAAGAAATATATATCATAGAATGAGGTAGGTATAGAATGCATCGTATTAGTTCAATATTTCCAAAACACTTTATGATTTATATAAAAATAAAACGCCTATATGAAACATGACTCTTGACATTTGAAAAAATGCAATAAAAAATACAGGACCGTATTTGAAAATGAAAATTTGAGGGTTGCCCAAAATGAACGATATCCTGTATGTACATTTTATTTAGATATTCGTTAAGGCTACAAAAAGTTGCTATGGAAAAGTGGCGTAATTTAAAAAATATTTGTAGAATGAAAAGATATAGGCAAAAGAAGAATTTCGGAATTTTCGATTTTTCCTGTATAACTCTAGAACTAAAGAAGCTAGGTCAGATTTTTTAAATTTGTATAATTAACGTCTAAAATGCGCTACTCTGCCCTCATTTAACCAACCCCCTCTCTTACCGTTATCGAAATGCCCATGCATAGACTCGAATTTGAATAGCCCTGGATATATATATATATATATATATATATATATATATATATATATATATATAGATATATATTTTAAATAAATATATATGTTTTTCCTTCCCGATACATTATGGCTTCTACAGCGGAGTCCCCTTCAAATCAAATGGGCTGAAATTTGGTATATGGTTTTGTTCCCGTCAATATATTCAGTCAAAATTTTAGCATTCTAAACTTTGGGACGGAAGTGTCAGGGAGTTGCATTAGCGAGTAAATCGTGCTCAAACCCCAATTTTGCATATCCGTACAACCTCCAAATAGAGTTAGAGGGTTGAAAATTGGTACGCGGATTAAGTTGTAGTTAGAGAGCCTTTTAGTGGTATAAATTTTTTTCTTGAACCACCGTTTTATTCATGTAGAGATTTCTTATGCATATATATATATATATATATATATATATATATATATATATATATATATAATATATATAAATATATATATATATATATATAATATATAAATATATATATATATATATATATATATATATATATATATATATATATATATATATATATATTAGTTATTCTTGCCTGCATGGTATTGTTATTTACTTATGAATACTGATTCATCTTTTATTAGCAATAATAGGCTAATTGAAGTATGAAAAACAATGTAATTGCATATTTCCCTCCTGTCAAAAATGCAATTATCGCAAAATTACAGCAAATATGTTCCTCCTGTAAAAAATTTCATGTAAATGGAATGCAATTATCGAAAATTACAACGAATATTTCCCTCCTGTCAAAAATCCCTTGTAAATGGAATGCAATTATCGAAAATTACAGCGATAATTGCATTGTAGAAAGCGAAAGAGCCCTGCGATAATTGCATTGTAGACCGATAATTGCATAGTAGTCGGGTCGGGCTGACATTTGAAGAAAAAAAAAAGAGTAGCTGCAATTTTATGACTGATTTGAGGGCGTAATATCATATTAAGTTCTATTTTATGAAATGCAACGATTTTCAGGTCTGGAAAATTGTTTATAACAACGTTTTTGTGCAAAAAAAGCGTATTTTTTCAATTTTTCGATTATATTTCGGAAACTATAGGTTATGGAGAAAAGTGCTTTATAGACCAAATAATTGTCATTGAAAAGCCTTTCAAACTAGATCTGCTAAATCAAAATCGGTTGATTTGTTTGAAAGTTATAGCAAGTTTAAGGCTGAAAAGGCGTTTTTTTAAAATTATTATAAACAAATAATTAAACATTTTATTGTTTCATTAAGGCCGTAAAAGTGTGAGTTTTCATGTACTCTAAAAGTGTGCGCAAGGTGGGCGATGTGCTATGAATAGTTGTTGCACAATTCTATTTGTTTATCCCGTTATTGTAAAATGGACCCAATTTCAACCGTTTATTGTGGAAAAAGTTATCAACTTACAGACCTCTAGGAGGCCTCATTTTAAAGGTAATACAGTCTACTTGTAATCGCCAATCTCAGAAAGTTAAGTTTTTTCCGGAAACTGTTTAAAAATTAGCAATAAACAAATGTTACATCTTGAACCGTTTTTTGCTTATAAATAAATACAATAATTTGCAAAGTATAAGGAATATGTGTTCATCAGTAGTACCATTGGAAAGCTGTTAAAAAAACACACATTTAAAAAAAAAAGTTTCTACGACCTCTAGAAACCAAGATAGCTTTTTTTAAAAAAAAAAATCATTACTCCGTTGTTTATTAACATTTTGAGCTGAAATTTTCACATTTGGTAGGCGACATTTCCAACTTTATGATCCGACATTTTGCATAAACTTTTGTTGTTAATTATTTAGTTCCGAGAGCAATATATCAAGGTAACATTCTCTGCGCTTCACGAGAGCCGAGTGGTGGGGGTCAGAGAAAGTCGCAGCGCCAGAATTTCTCGCGCGCGATGCGGAGCTTCAAAATCGAGCGCAATTTTCATATACTCAAAATGTCTATAGTAGCATAGTTCATATTACGGTTATTGATGACAAGACGAGAATTTATGAATTACTAACGTCAGCTTGACAAGTTGAAAGTTTATTCGGGAAATATTCCCCAAAATTACACTCGTGCATCAAAATAACCGGATAATTTCGCATTCTAGCGTGTTGTCTTTAAAAAACTGCATTCGGTCATTTTCATATTTTGGAGAAAGAGCCCTCCACCTTCGGTGTCGGGCTCTTTCTCCAAAAATGAAAATGAACTCATGCAGTTTTTTGACAACACGCTGTCATGCAAAATTATCGGTTATTTTGATGCACTTGTGCAATTACTTACGATAATTGTATTGTAGAAAGCCAAAGAGCTCTGCGGTAATTGCATCGTACGTATCTATTGTAATTCCTATTTCAAAATCATGTTCCCATTCGGGAAATATTCCTCCGAATTACACTCGTGCATCAAAATAACCGGATAATTTTGCATTCCAGCGTGTTGTATTTGAAAAACTGCATTCGGTCTTTTTCATATTTTGGAGGAAGAGCCCGACATCAAAGGTGGAGGGAGAGTTCTTTCTCCAAGATTGAAAATTACCTCATGCAGTTTTTTAACAACGCGCTGTCAATCAAATTTATCGGTGATTTTGATGGACTTGTGCAATTACTTACGATAATTTTCAACAAATAATTCACGACTGTTCCAGAATGTTTGAAAGAGCAAACTTACAATGTCAGAGAAGATAAATGAAACATAGTTGTGAGTGTTTTTGACAAATTTCATGACGAAACTTTAACTTATTAAATATCAACATCAAGGATTTCAAACAACATGCGCCTGTTTATTAAAGATGAAAATCTGTTTATATAGGTATTTATATAGTAGCAATCTTAGGTACATTGGAACAAAAAGAATAAGAAATCGTTGATCATATGAAAGACATACAACGTCTATCGCTTTCTAAGAAAACAAAATAATTTAAAAAATAATAGAAGTAATTCAAAAGAATGTAAACTTAATACGAATTATTTTTCCGAATTATCACATTCTTAATATAACTCATAAATTAAACTCACTCCTAATATCCAAAATCTAGATTTTTATTAAAGCGGCTACTTTGAGAAGCAGGATACATGGTGGATTTCAGCAATGATAATCCAGTTTGGCAAGACAGATTGCATTAAACATCCATCGGCACCGCAGGCAGGTCGAAGACCATAACTTACCCATCTCGAAGGATATGGGGCGATCCGGTCCGATTTAAGTATATGTCGGTAGCGGATTTGGCCTGCGGTAAAACGTTGTTGCGGATTATCGTGAACAAATCACATCTGTTTGGGGTTTGCTCTAAGAAGGAACTGAATTAGAAATAGAAATTCATGGACTATTCTTTACCTAAACCGTGATCCAATGTAATGCACCGAAGTGGTAGACGTAAATAAATACCCCAAGGCAACATATGATTTTAATTCACTACACTGCGGCATGAATAGCTTTCCACTGTGAAAGGGGAGTAGGTATTTTGATATTCACCAATTTTCATTTTTCATTCACAAATTATTGATGTAAGTGTATATATTTATATATTTATATATATATATATATATATATATATATATATATATATATATATATATATATATATGTATATATATATATATATATATATATATATATATATATATATATATATATATATATATATATAAGGTAGGTGAAGGGAATATGCTCATGTTGGTAATATGCCCACTTGCCTTATACTTCTAATAGTTTGAAATAATTTCGCCAGGTGACTGACACGTCACTTGTTACGTCATTTCCGTCAATAATAAGCAATTCCACGTGTAGTTGCATTCAAACCGTCGTTAGATGCGAGTGGTTTGTGTTCGGCAGATATCATTTATAAAAAGTTGTGAATTTAATTCGCTTGGGACTGTGCTAAGGAGTAACATTTATATCAAGGTAAATACATGAGTAGAAAGCTTATATTTTAGTGTTTAATATGATATATATATTTTTGATAAATAGTTTGACATTATGTCGAAAAAAAATAAATATTGTTCGAGTGACTTGTAGGTAATATGCCCATATCCAGGTGAAGTGAATATGCCCCCTGGGCATATTACTTGCAGTAGAGTAGAGAGTTTTTCATGTTTCTGAGTAATTCATATTTTTATCGGTTTCAGATGTCACCTTATCAATCTAGAGGAAAAAGATCTCAATGGCCGGAAGAAAACCTTCAGAGACTATGTCAAAAATACAATAGCTAATTCAAAAGTAGTAAAAAAGATGTTTATAAAAAAAAGATGGTTACTGAAAAAATTACGTCAAGAAATACTACAGCAAATCCAAAACACAACAAGGAATCTTGGTACTGTAAAGTCTGTCAAGAAGATGAAGAGAAAGATATGAGACTATTATGCTCGACCTGTGCCACCTATGTAGGTACATGAGGAATATGTTGGACTTACCAAAAGTGACAAATTGGTTTTTGTCTGCCCGGAATGTGAATAAATATTGTCTTATTTCACTTTGTGTTTCTAGATAGTAGATAAGTGTTATTTTTTTTTAGAGCAAAAGTTTTCAATTTTTCTCATCTCCAAGGTAAATTTGAAAAATTTTGTTTTCTTTTGTGTTTTCAAATACTTATGAATAAACGCTTCAAAATAATTGATGATTTTCACTTTCTATTTTAAGATTTCAAAGTAAAATTAATATGATTCTCTTACTTTATATGGCTGCGCATATTACCAGCTTCACCATGGGCGTTTTACCAACATGGGCTGTTAATGCGCTCAGATTCGAAAATTTAAATAAACAATTATACAAAATATACAAAGTTATATTTTGTTCTATCTATCAGTTTGAATTATCACATGGGTATGAAGGAATAACTCTCACACAAACGGGAATTAATAACTGTTTCATTTATTTTTTTAGTTAGCTTCCTTTTTAACATGGGCAAATTCCCTTTGCCTACCTTATACAGGGTGATTCACGGTGGATGGCACATTAGACGTTTCTGGTGAACCATACGACGGATCACTTTGAAAATTTAATGGAGGCCATAGTCGGATATTTTCTACCCAACTGAAATATTTTTGATAATGCGGTGTTGCCACTTCTATTAGAAAGAAGTAGCAACTTCGATTTTTCAAATGGAACACCCTGTATATAATATCATTTTAAGAATTTCCAACAAATTCCCAATAACTTTTCATGATATTTTCCTTACCTATCTGTTACCGTTTTCCAAATAAAAATTATTTTCATTTTTTTTCTTCTGAAATCAAGACCTTTTAAAACGCTGATTTCTTTGAGTTGAGAAATACTATGATATCAAAATTTGGGTTGGAGTTTGCTGATTCTTGGGGGCTCTTCCTACACTACAGTCTAATATGCGTTACTTCAATACAGGGTGGTAAAAAAATTCAGTTCTTTTGTTTGCTTGAAAAAGTGACTGAAAGTTGATTATTTCAAATAGAATGCCCTGTATATTATTGAAAATTCGGAAAGCTGTTGAAATTTTCTTTTTATCTATGTATATCATACCTATACCTAACTAGTCAGGTTTCGGACTTATTAGTATTTATTTGTGAAAATTTTCATTGTACATGTTGTCCTCATTCGGTATTTGGTAAGCATGCCATGATCACTATTTGACAGTAACGTTGTAACAATTTACTAATAATATCGATATTTTAGACATCTCAGAAGTTTCAAATACCTTCAAAAACGATGGAACAAGAGTATTCAAACGAAGTTCTTTTGAATTTGTTTATTATTTTCAGTTTGCGTTCGAGAGGCGAATTGTTACAAAGTATTATCCAAACATTTGAAGCTTTGGATCCGAATGAAATTTTGAAGTGCTCGAAAGTGAACGGCCAGCGATTCGAACATATTGTGAAATATTTCACATAATTGTTTTCTTTTTCTATAATTATTTATATCAATGTTTCCACTATCAAGTATCTGATGCTTTTTTCATTGAAATTGTTCTGAATTCGTATAAATTTCTTGAGGTTTATTGGCGGTAGTTTCGGATACATTTTAGGTCTTGATTTTTTCATGTTCTGCTAATAATAATTTATTTCACAAACCTTCCAAAAATAATAAACAAATTCATAAGAAATTCGCTTCAATAGTTTTGTTCCATCGTTTTTGAAGGTACCGTAGAACGCGGCTATTCTAGACTTTTTCTTCATTATTTTTGATATAGCAGAAAGATTAATCAAAAATAATCTATTTTGATATGCTTTTTGGATTGGTTTATATACGACCAAATATTGTTCTACGATAAATAGGTCCCCATTCTTACAGGGGGCTGAAAAAAATAGCCTCGTGGGTCGGGGATATTTTAGAATCGGTAAGAATAACGCATAATTATAGTTACCTCGTATATGGGGCTAAATTGGAAAACATAAATTTTTGAATTAAGAATAATAAAAGGAATGTAGCATTGATAATTCGAAGAATGGGGTGATTTTCGAATACCGGGGATATTTTGGAATGATTATAAAAACGTCATCCAGAATAGCCCCGATCTTCAAAAAGGCCTATAAAAAATTTGTGGGTAGCATAATGTTCATAACTTTTTTGCACAATGATACTTACATCAACGCCAATTTTTCTATAAAACTTAACAGCTGTAACTCCCACCCACGACGCACTAGCACTGAAAGTTTGACAGGCTCAAATATTGGTTGATTTTCCGCCTCACTTTCAATGTCTAACAGACCATTACCACGCTTACGAATACTGAAATTATCTAAAGTCTGAATAAGTAAGGTTATATACTATACTATTACAGTGTAGTTTACGCGGGATTGTGTTGTACCTAAACAGGATTCCCAGATTTAGTTACAGGTTATGAATTCTAAAATATCCCCGCATTTCCAATTTAGCCCCGTTCTACGGTATTTGCAACTTCTGTGATGTCAAAAATATCGATATTATTAGTAGATTGTTACGTTACTGTCAAAAAGTGATCATGGCATGCTCAGGACAACATGTACAAGGAACATTTTCACAAATAAATGCTAATAAGTCCGAAACCTAAATAGTTAGGTATAGGTATGATATACATAAATGAAAAGAAGATTCCAGCAGCTTTCCGAATTTTCAATAACATACAGGGCATTCCATTTGAAATAATCAACTTTCAGTCACTTTTTTAAGCAAACAAAATAACTGAATTTTTTTACCACCCTGTATTGAAGTAACGCAGATTAGACTGAAGTTTGAGAAGCCCCCAAGTATCACCAAACTGCAACCCAAATTTTGATATCTTAGTATTTCTCAACTCAAAGATATCCGCGTTCAGATAGGTCTTGTTTTCGGAAGACAAAAAATTAAAATAATTTTTATTTGGAAAACGGTAACATACCTATAGGTATAGGGAAATATTATGAAAAGTAATTGGGAAATTGTTGTAGATTCTAAAAATGATATTATATACAGGGTGTTCCATTTGAAAAATCAAAGTTGCTACTACTTTCTAATAGAAGTGGCAACACCGCATTATCAAAAATATTTAAGTTGGGTAGAGATAAAACTACACAAAGAAAGCAGCATGTCATTCACTAAATATGATGACAAAAATATTCACAAACGTCAAAATATCAACAAATGACAATCCTACTATGAAAAGGAAAATGAACCGATTTTAAAATCGATTTTTTATTATAATAAAATAATTTTTTCGTGAAAAATAAAATCTTGTACGCACCACATGCGTTACTATCTATATAACGCACTTGGTACATAAATAACTATTCTAATTTTTCTTTCGGTAGGTATGGTTCTTAATCGTGGTTCAACAGTACTCCATGCACTTCACGAATTGTTTTTTTTTTGGAAATATTATTTTCTTATTTTGATTTCGGTTTGTTATTGAAACATGGTTTTCCAAACCGTAATTCATTCAGTTCGAATCATATCTGAACGCACGAAAAAAGTTTCTTCTGAAATGAGTACCTACTCTATTTCCATTTAGCTGTAACCATAGAACATGTTATACAATTTTTCAGCATTCAATGAAGCACAAAGTACATTTTCAGCGGCATAATTAAGCATATATCAAGCTCGAGAATTTCGTTTCGTGAAAAAAACTGAGATTGAGTGGCACGGTGTACCGTTACCATCTCTGAATTGAATGTCTTATATTTTTCATACGAAAAAGTCTTTCAATTGAGATTTAAAGAAATTACTGTAAAAAAACTTTATCTACAACCGTGCGTTAAATTATGTTTCTACACACCCATATTAGTGCGGTAATTATTACTTTAACGCACTAGTGCGGTAAAAATCAGTTTAACGCACTAGTGCGGTAAAATCATTATTATTATTTTTATTATTGCCTATGGTTTTTCTTTTCAAATAAGCTATTAATCTTGGAAATTTGTCTATCTGCATGTTCTTTTTTATGGACAAGGTGGACTTCAGCATTGAATAATAGCACCAAAGCGACTTCTTTTCCTTGAACTTATCTTCAAAATGGGCAATTAATACATCTTCATTAATGTTATCCACTTTTTTATGGGAGCACTATTCGATTAACATATCATAGGCCTTTTCGTAGCGAATTCCGGATTTCTGTGGTATCAAGTTCGCCGTAGCAGCTTCAACTAGCCGTGAAATCTCCATATTTTCGACTGACATTTTGACTGACAACTTCAAAGTGGCGTTGCTTTTTTTTTGTCGCTATGACATCCTAATTTTCATAACAATAAAAAAAGTTGAAACATTGCTGGTGACCAAGTTGGGAAATTTTAGACTATAATTAATCTGTATTTAATCAGAATGAACGGTTGTAGATAAAATAGTATACATAACTCGCGTGGTAAAGGTTTTTAGCACACTTAAGTGAATGAAAAGACTCGCCTGCGGCTCGTTTTTTTCAAACTTCACTTAGCGTGTGCTAAAAACCTAGTTACCACACTTATTATGTAATATTATACTAAGACACTATCTCTGAACTGTAACCAATACGTGAAATGCTTCATATATTATACCAATGAACTGATGTTGAGTATTAGGCATATTTAAAGTATTTAAAATATTCGCTTATATCTAGAACATGGTAGTAATTAAAAAATTTGATGAACTTACTTCAAACTTTTTCACTAATGAACAAAAACTTAGAAAACTTTATTCGACATAAAATATTATTAGATATAATCATTCATATCATATCAAAGACAATGTAACTAATACAAATAAATATAACTCTACATATAAGTATCATATTCATGGAACTTCTAATATTTGATTTGATTTTTCATTCTTGATGAACATGTCGTTAAATGATAGTTAACTAAATCAGCAACAACATTATAGAGAAATCGATTTTCTTGAATTGACATTTTCTTCTTTAACTGCATCCTGAGAAAAAAGCCCATTCTAAATGGCTACGTATCCGATGGAATTGGTCAAATACAAACAGGTTCTGGTAAAAATAACAATATTTGAGCCAAATGTTGACAGGTGGGCCATAGATCTAACAAATTTAATCTTAAATTCAAATTTGAACAGATCAAACGCACTGCGCGATAGGCCAATATTTAGTTATTTGCCCGAGCATACAACTTGTTGACTGCGTAAATACGCCAGACCATTGTTTCCTTTTTTATATAAATTTACTATAATCCTATTAGCAGGTACTTAGTCCTGTATTTATCAGTTCTTGAATTCAACTAGTGAATTAATGATTATCCCTAATGAATTAGGGGTTATTCATAGAGGAACATGATTATTATTATGAACATTATATTCATAGAAGGGCATCATTGAGAATACTGAATACTCAGACTCAGATTATCGATTCGATAGAACGGCAATATAACCATTTATTTTTCACTTGTATATTATATGTTTATTTCACCTTGGATACGGTTGCTATAAACACACTCATTATGCCCTATGCCATTACGCCCGCATTTGCGGGCATAATGGATTTAAAACGCCCGCTTATTGTACTAGGAGAAATGAAGCAAATTTCATTGATTAAATACTTCATAATCCTTATCGTATCCGACTCTGGATTTCTCCGGCAATTTATTATTCTCAGCTTTGGCTGCATTTTCTATGATATTCTTAGGTAAATTCAATTTCATTTTCATTATTTCTATAAAACTACACAAAGAAAGCAGCATGACATTCACTAAATATGATGACAAAAATATTCACAAACGTCAAACTATCAACAAATGAAATGCCTACTATGAGAAGGAAAATGGATAGGAGCAATGAAACGATTTTAAAATCGCTTTTTCATCATAATATAATAATTTTTCCGTGAAAAATAAAATCTTGTATGCACCGCGTGCGTTACTAGATCCTTATGCCCATCGGGCCAGAGGCCCTCGGGCCGAATGTTTCCCTCAGGGCATAAGGATCTATATAACGCACTTGGTACATAAATAACTATTCAATGGTCATAAAAAGAATAATATCTAATTATTTGTCATTATTAGTTAATTTCGTATTTATAATTTTGATAGTTACCATAATTTGTAGATGAAAATATTACCATATTTTTCATTGAAATATTTCCAAAAATTTCATTCTGGTTTCTATATCCTCAATTTAAGATTTTTATCATAATGATTATGAAATTTTTTTATAGGGCCTGATATAAAAGCGAAATAATTTCTTGGAAATAATTTCTTTGGAATTTCCAAATTCATAACGAACCTTTACCATCTCTAATATATCTTGATATATTCCTTAAAGAAATTTTTCATAATATTTTAGTCATTCCTGTCAGTATTTAGTCTAGAAAGTTCGGTCAAGCTAGTTCTTATATTGAAGTTTCAAGCGTTTTTGAGGATTTTCGAGCATTGCTCATCTACACAGCCACTCCAGCCACAAAAATTCAGTTATAATGTTGAAAATTTGTAGGTGAATTCAATTGATGTTAGGAAGGTGCTGTTTTTAGGATTCCAAATGTTTTTTCCCATTACCGCAATTTTTATGTAGAAATATTATGTGTTTCCAGGTTTTCAAGATTTGTGAATCTCTTCAGCCCCTCCTAATTGACTTAGGGATTAGGAAAAAAAGTGAATATGTGGGGAAAAAAAGACCTCTTTCATAGATTAGAATTGTATTCAATTCATAGGCATATGAGTATTTCGATTTGTTAATTAATATAATTCAAAAAATTTTACATCAATGCAATGTTTCTTTGTAGTGATTGTCTCCGAGCTAGACTTAATTTTGAGGTGGCAACCCTCGAAACTCTATTAAGTACCCCAGTCTTTTTTATATGAACTACTTAAGTTGTTCAAATTACACGAGTCTGTGAAATAATTAACAAAACAGTTCAGTTTTAATTTCATCTGATTCCATGTTCCAGGAAAAATTAAACTAACAATTAATTTGCATTACTTTTGTGCATAGAAAAGTCGACAATAATAAAATTTCTAGGTATATATTTGAGGTAATTCCATCAATGTTAATCACAATTAGTCGAGAGTACGTGTGACAATCTTCAAAGTATCCTATTTTTAAAACATGATAAATAGTTCTCCGAATTCACTTCCTGCTCTGTTCACTACCGTATCCACTTAATTTCCAATATATCACACCATAAGTTTTATGTATCAGAGGCTGACAATGAAAGATCCTGTATACAAGCTTGTATAGCGTAGAACGTAACACCGAACTTTTCATTCAGCACGTATAATAAAGCCTTGATCACCTATAAATTGTAATTTCCGAACGGACAATCGCTTTTGTGGGTCCTCTGGCAAAAGAAAGTCAACACTAACAGAATGCTGTTCGACACACAGAGACATTTAAAGTTAACAGGCTGGGCGGCCAGGTGTCACCATCACAAAGCATCGTGAAATCGTCGTACGCCCCTCATTTCGCTAAATGCCATACAATATCATTATGCAAGATTATTATACGTCATAGGTATGTTCCCATGGGATGAAGATTCCTTACCACTGTTCAAAAATGAAAACATGCAATATTCATTCCTTTTATTATTTTTATTATATATATATATATATATATATATATATATATATATATATATATATATATATATATATATATATATGTTCAGAAAGATTTCCGGGGTCGGAAGTATTTGAGAAACTTGGTTCACGGAATGAACCGCGTAAAAGATTTGAAAAATCTCGACGTTTCGGCTCCTTTTGCGAAGCCATCTTCAGGAGAATTAGGAGGGGAATAATTCAGAATCGTGGCCTCAATCTGCCTACTCCACGATTCGAATTAGGTTGAATCGTAAACAATACGATTGCGTGGTCTCAACCTGCCTACTCCACTAACCGTACTGCTTCCTGTCAACTCTGAAGTCTCAACCTGCCTCTTCAGAGTCATCTCTTCAGTTCTATATATATATATATATATATATATATATATATATATATATATATATATATATATATATATATATATATATATATATATATATGTGAATTATTCTTGTCTGAGATGTATTTTAATTCACTTGTCTTTTCTTAGTAAGAGGCCATTTGAGTAAGAAAACCAACTTTATGGAAAAGCTAACGTTTCGTCAAAAAAATTCGAGGCTTTCCCAAAATTTTTGAGGTATGGAATTGATGCCAAATAGATCGAGAGATACTGGAAGGATTTGTGAAGTCATTTCTTATAGTATGGCGCTTTTAGGGGGGTTCATATACGTAATAAATTGAAGGAAAATGATGTTCTTACTGGAGGTGCGCGGGACGCAGTTGTAGAATAATTAATTGAAATTGCTCGAAAATCCGGAGGTGTGATCAAACAATTTAGTTCACAATATTTCTTCAATTCATGGGTACTTTAACAACAAAAAATCCGACGCTCGCTATATGCCATACTTCTCCGATGGGTGTTTAGGCCCGCCATACTTTTTTGAATACCTATGTTTATTTATTTTTTTTTCATTTCAAATTAATTTTTCAAAATTCGAGAGAGAAATATCTTTCAGTATGGCAGTTAAATCGTGGTCAGTTTATGATACAGTGAGACAAAATTATATTCGCCATATTTTTAGCGCAGTACAAAAGTGGTGACATACTTGATAAATGGTATTTTTTAACCGTTTTTAAAACACACCTATAGAAACCTTGAAATTATTTTTACAGTATGGCATAAATGAAATCAGATTATTCCAATACGATTATAAGTTTTAAAAAAATACGCCATACTGTGACCTTGGTACGAAAGAGCGTGATACGCACGCTACGATGTAGAAAGAATGAATAAATAAAACGATCCAAAAGTGGTGTCATACTGTAAGAAATTGTTCAAATGTTGCATCAAATTTTACAAGTATTTAATTACATTGTACGTATATCACCCACTCTACAGGTATCGCATTATAACAATTATGTTTCTAATCATAAAAACAACTACTAGACCAAATTTCAAGGTGAAAGAAATGGTTTTTCTAATTTTAAAAAATTACATGTTTGAGGGGGTATGGCGGGTATTTTGCACCGTGTGATTGGTATGGCGTGGTGATTTTCGTACAATATTAATAAAATATAATTTTTTTTGAAAAATTCAGCCTGTGTAAATTTAGAAAAAATTTTAAAAAACATTCTCAAAAAAATATGGCTGGCCTAAACACCCACCGGGGAAGTATGGCATATAGTGAGCGTCGAATTTTTGTTTGTTAAAATACCGATAAATTGAAGAAATTTTGTGAAAAGAATTGTTTGACACCTCCAGATTTTCGAGCAATTCCAATTAATTATTCTGCAATTGCGTCCGACGCACCACCGGTAAGAACATAATTTTCCTTCAATTTGTTACGTATATGAACCCCCCTAAAAGCGCCATACTGTAAGGAAGAAGACTTCACAAATCCTTCCAGTATCTCTCGGTCTAAAATTAATTAATCAGTTTTCTAACTCAAATGGCCTGTTGTTGCTAAGAAATTACAAGTAAATATATATATATATATATATATATATATATATATATATATATATATATATATATCTTTTATATATATATATATATATATATATATATATATATATATATATATATATATATATTTTCTTAGGTTAATTCGCTAACAGAATTTTTTACTTGACAGACAATACGCTGATAATATCCTGATGATAAAAATCGTTTTCCCAGTCATCTCAATGACTATTTTAACAATATATATTCATAATCCACCATTGTGCCATTCATAATCCACCATTGACTTTATCAATTTAACAATTATTAATAAACGTCAAATAAATTTCAATAATCAAAAGATGAGAAAGTTTTGAATTACATGACGAAATGTTCACTATTCAACTATGTAGTTTTTGTTATTAAAATGGACTGTTATTGTAGTTGGTTACGTTTGCAACTCATATAAAGCCAATCAAATTATGTATAATATACTAGATGGCTATGGTTAATTTCATATGTCACAAGGAAAATTTCTCAATAATTTAAAATTATCAAACAATCTACTAAAGGAGTCGGTTATGTGTATTCCGGGTCGCGAACACTGCATTCACAATGCAACTGTGAATTATTGAAAATCTCATGTACACTGACTCAATATCTTTTCGGTCTCTTTAGATCTCCTCAGTGTAGCTTTTTTGACTCGGAGTGAATTGTCATATATGTCAATTTTGAATGCAGATTTTGCGTCGAGGAATACATATTAGAACATAAGCAAGCACCTTGGAAGATTGTTCGATAATTTTAAATTATTGAGAAATTTTCGTTGTCCACTTTATGTGACATATAAAGCCATCGTAATTACAAAATTTCTTATAGAAAATCATTATAATTTCCAGTTCACATCAAAAGTAATCTGGTCAATAACGGCCGTGGTTGACTTGTACGAGGAGACTGGAATAATTGCGGTGGTCCTGTCATTTGTCAAACCTTATTGTCATAGAATAGTGCCATGTTAAACTGTTTCTCTAACCTCTTGCTACCCTTGATAATGCTTGTAATATTTGATCGATACATAATTGCCCACATCAGCATGTTCCATGCCGGATATCTATCGGATCACTATTATTAAGTTGTTGACAGTACGAATTATCAATATTAGGATAATTTCACTTGAACTACTGTTACTGCTGAAAGTTGAATCCAAGTTACAAAACTTCACTACTTAGGCGCATCAAGATTTTGCAGTGGAAACATGTTCCACGCTTTATCAACTAAAAAGAAATGAAAGGATCATTGTTACATGACGGACAGAAATGCCATGTAATATATTTGAATAACTTTAGCCAACACTCAAAAAGAATCGGATAATAAATATGGTGCCATGAAATAATAGTCACGAATTTAGCGATCAAACGTTAACTCTTCAATATTAATAGCCTTTTATTGCAAACAGACGACAAATGAGTAGTACAGCGCAGCTACAAATAGTTCAAATATATATATATATATATATATATATATATATATATATATATATATATATATATATATATATATATATATATATATATATATATATATATATATATATATATATATATATATATATATATATATATATATATATATATATATATATATATATATATATATATTTTTATATATATATATTTATATATATATATATATATATATATATATACATATATATATAAAAATATATATATATATATATATAAATATATATATATAAAAATATAAAATATATATATATATATATATATATATATAGGTATTTCAGTCAAAAAATTTTCCATTTTTCGAAAGGAGGAGAGATTGAAACATTGGCAAAAATGTTTTGAACTACTTCGTTCAGAATCGGATTATAAATATGGTGCCATAAAATAATAGTAACGAATTTAGCGATGGAACGTTAACTCTTTAATATTATTAATCGCATTTTATTGCAAACAGAAGACAAATGAGTAGAAGTAGAGCGCAGCTACAAAAAGTTCAAATATATATATATATATATATATATATATATATATATATATATATATATATATATATATATATATATCTATATATATATATATATATATATATATATATATATATATATATATATATATATGTTCGTAGATTGTCCATATTTGAGTAGTAAGATGAATTTAATAAATGAAACCTTTTTGCCTTCAAATTCCCTAAATTATATTAATCAATGTAAATTGATTAATATAATTTTGGGAATTTAAAGCTAACAGTTTATGTACTGGTCCTCTTATGACACAGTATTCCATTTTTTTCAGAAGTTTGTTATATTCCACGCAGTCAAAAGCTTTGCTGAGGTGGAGACATGCAAATGGTAACATATTGATCCAATCATTCTGATAAAGGTCAAAGTAACAGACCGAAACGTTAATGAAAATAGAAAAATATATAATCATAAGATTGTTTAACTGAACCAAAAACCTACTAACTTTGTTCTCAATATATATATATATATATATATATATATATATATATATATATATATATATATATATATATAGATATATATATATATATATATATATATATATATATATATATATTCATGTGCTAATTTGATGTTTAACTTTTTGACCATTCAACTTGATTTGTGTCTTACATTAATGTGATGAATGTTAAATTTCACATGAATTATATAACAGTTCGTTTCAAGTCGCTCCGAATACATTCCTTTTTGGAAAAGGTGGTCTTTATCCATAACGAAGTATTCTTGTCTTTCAAAATCTTTCTGCCAGTATACGTCAAAATATTTTCAGTTTAAAGTCATGAAATGACGAAACTCTCAACAAATAACCTGAATATTTGATGAAAAAGCTTATTTCTCTATAACTAAAATAATGAAGTAATTGTCGTTATGGATTATTCACAAACGTATCTGAAAATAACAATTTATATAACAAATCAAGAAAATGTTGCTTATTTGGAATTATAGACAAGTTTCCAGGACTCACACTGTATATATATATATATATATATATATATATATATATATATATATATATATATATATATATTTATATATATATATATATATATATAATCATATATAAATGATATGTTTGTAGATTGTCCATATTTGAGTAGTAAGATGAATTTAATAAATGAAACTTTTTTGTCTTCAAATTCCCTAAATTATATTAATCAATGTAAATTGATTAATATAATTTTGGGAATTTAAAGCTAACAGTTTGTGTACTGGTCCTCTTATGACAAAGTATTCCATTTTTTTCAGAAGTTTGTTATATTCCACGCAGTCAAAAGCTTTGCTGAGGTTGAGACATGCAAATGGTAACATATTGATCCAATCATTTTGATAAAGGTCAAAGTAACAGACCGAAACGTTAATGAAAATAGAGAAATATATAATCATAAGATTGTTGAACTGAACCAAAAAACCTACTAACTTTGTTCTTAATATATATATATATATATATATATATATATATATATATATATATATATATATATATATATATATATATATATATATATATATATATATATATATATATATATATATATATATATATATATATAGGTATATATATATATATATATATATATATATATAGGTATATATATATATATTCATGTGCTAATTTGATGTTTAACTTTTTGACCATTCAACTTGATTTGTGTCTTACATTAATGTGATGAATGTTAAATTTCACATGAATTATATAACAGTTCGTTTCAAGTCGCTCCGAATACATTCCTTTTTGGGAAAGGTGGTCTTTATTCATAACGATTTATTCTTGTCTTTCAAAATCCTTCTGCCAGTATACGTCAAAATATTTTTAGTTTAAAGTCATGAAATGACGAAACTCTCATCAAATAACCTGAATATTTGATGAAAAAGCTTAGTTCTCTATAACTAAAATAATGGAGTAATTGTCGTTATGGATTATTCACAAACGTATCTGAAAATAACAATTTATATAACAAATCAAGAAAATGTTGCTTATTTGGAATTATAGACAAGTTTCCAGGACTCACACTGTATATATATATATATATATATATATATATATATATATATATATATATATATATATATATATATATATATATATATATATATATATATATATATATATATATATATATATATATATATATATGAAAAACTTGGTTCACGGAATGAACCGCGTAAAAGATTTGAAAAATCTCGACGTTTCGGCTCCTTTTGCGAAGCCATCTTCAGGAGAATTAGAAGGGAAATAATTCAGACTCATGGCCTCAATCTGCCTACTCCACGAATCGAATTTAGGAGGAATCGGAAACAATACGATTGCGTGGTCTCAACCTGCCTACTCCACTAACCGTATTGCTTCCTGTCAACTCTGAAGTCTCAATCTGCCTACTCTTCAGAGTCAACTGACGGGCCGATCGTCGCGTGGCCGTATTTATAGGGGAGGGGGGTGGGTACTCACGCTCATCAGTGCGGGATGCACTCTGATTGGGCGTTACATGGCGACCACTGAGAAGTGGTTTCCATGCTGATGGGAGTCTGTGACTGTCATCTCTGGTGTTCAAACAATTTGGACGTTTTTCTATTTCTACAGATTCACGGATAATTCGGGATTTGAAAGATCGGACGGGAGCAATAGTTCTTGTATTGGGGAAATCGATAATGTGGCCTGTTTGGGTGTGATGTTGGGAAAGGGCGTTGGCGATATCTGAGTGTCTTACCGAAAGTGAATGTTCCTTGGCACGGACCTGAATTCGTCGGTTCGTTTGTCCTATATAGGAACGAGGACAATTGGAACAGGGAATCTCATAAACACCGTGATTTTCGTTAGGAATTTTATCCTTGACGGATCTGACCAGATGGAAGAGTTTTTGTTGAGTAGTGAATATTGTTTTGATGTTTTTCAAATACTTCCGACCGCGGAAATCTTTCTGAACTATATATATATATATATATATATATATATATATATATATATATATATATATATATATATATATATATATATATATATATAATGATATATAAATGATATGTTTGTAGATTGTCCATATTTGAGTAGTAAGATGAATTTAATAAATGAAACTTTTTTGTCTTCAAATTCCCTAAATTATATTAATCAATGTAAATTGATTAATATAATTTTGGGAATTTAAAGCTAACAGTTTGTGTACTGGTCCTCTTATGACAAAGTATTCCATTTTTTTCAGAAGTTTGTTATATTCCACGCAGTCAAAAGCTTTGCTGAGGTTGAGACATGCAAATGGTAACATATTTATCCAATCATTTTGATAAAGGTCAAAGTAACAGACCGAAACGTTAATGAAAATAGAGAAATATATAATCATAAGATTGTTTAACTGAACCAAAAACCTACTAAATTTGTTCTTAATATATATATATATATATATATATATATATATATATATATATATATATATATAGATATATATATATATATATATATATAGGTATATATATATATATATATATGTATCTGAAAATAACAATTCATATAACAAATCAAGAAAATGTTGCTTATTTGGAATTATTATAGACAAGTTTCCAGGACTATTTTATTGCATAATTATGCTCAAATTGAATAATGCTAATATTAAAGGGAATTGATTTGTTTAAAATACTTTAAATAACTGTATCTTGAATCAGAACATGAAGGTAAGGTAATTAATTCTTCCTGAAAGTAAAAAAAACTACCTCCTATCTTTTATTACAATCGTGATTTTTTAAAATAATTTTAGAATTTGGTTGGTTTCATCGTCCGCTTTCTTTTTCTTTTGGTTCATAATCAACGCTTTTCTTTTTTTTAAACATGATCACTTTCGGGAATGTATCTTCAATTGAATTAATCTTATGTTTACATTATAATCATATTAAATTATATTTTTGTGCTAAAATTACGTAGTCTGTAATAGTTCGTATTTCTTTAAATAGTTCGTATTTCTTTATATTTTGTGAAAAAATAATAAGCGTTCGTAATTTGACTTCATTAGTTCAATGTTATAATTGAATTTTTTATCAAACTCGCTTTCACCTTTACTTTCCATAAATATTGCAATATTCGCGACCAAAATCCATAGAAACTTTCAAAAAGCAGAATGTCATCTAAATCAGTTTTGTTAGTCATTATTTCGTTGTTGTGGTATGATCAACTCAATTCTACTAAAGTTTTTTCTACCTATTTATTCATACCATTATTCGGATAAGTACAATGAAAACAGTGATGTAATTCTTCTCGGCCAAGTCTGGGAAATATGTCTACATCCCAGACAAAGCCGGAAAAGTGCTAGTTCCTCAAATAAAAAGCTTCCAGGAACTGGATACTTTTCGAACGGTTATAGAAAAAATACGATTCATCTTCCAAACCGAAATTTTGTTGCTGCGACATTTCTCCTTAAAGGCTGTTGAAAAATTGGTTGATAAAATTTCCATTCCGTTTCATAACCTTTGCGTCATTCGAATTTCGAAGTGACCATCGTATTGATACTTCTGTCAACGAACTTTTTGTTTTCGAGAAAAAACTTTACCTGTCAACATGCGCAATTCGAGTGATATTTTTTGCCTGAAAGAAGCAAAAGCTGGTGAAAACGATGGCAGTTTCATGTTCTCTGTAAACGGTTCTCGTTCTGTAAGGATAAATAGGAAAAGCAACTTAGCAAATGACGGGTTCCAATACGGATCCAGTTTTGCACCAGATAATGACACTTTCAGGAGTCGCAGCGAAATTTTGAAAACTGATTCGCAAGGAATGCATGTCGAATCGCCGAAAATATCCACTGAAGAAGATCTAAGCCCCAACGAGTCTCCAAGAAAGTGGACAGACATTCCGGAAACTGAGCTGAAAACTTCCAGATCCTCCGATGAAGTTAATACCTTTGTAAAACTGGAGAAGAATCCAAACGAACCAAATGCATCATCGATTCGGAGAAACATATTAACTGGAGAAGGTATGGAAGTGGTAGATAGCACACCTATGAAGAAGAAGATCAACAGTACTTGGACACGATAGGAAAAATTTCATTATTACTCATTTTTTTGCTTTTTTATTATAAATCCATGTTTCAATAAAGTTCAACAATTTTTCAAAATCAAAATTATATTAATTTTCTCTTCTTCTTCCACGCATGAAGAAGATTCTTGATGAATCGATACGAAGTGAATTTATATATAAATATATATATATATATATATATATATATACATAATTATATATATATATATATATATATATATATATATATATATATATATACATATATACATATAAATATATATATATATATATATATATATATATATATATATATATATATATATATATATATATTTATGCAGGGGTCCTAGTTAAATCTTTTCACATTATTGCTTGTTTTGGGGATAAAGGTAACAGTTCAGTAATTTGAAATGAGAACATAGGGAGAGCGATACATCTTATTGGAGCACTTCTGAAACTGACTGAATTCGTGAAAAAATTGAAACAATTTCCTTTTCAGAACATTTTTTTTTGGATTTGATTCATTTTTAAATTTGAAATTGATTATTGAAATTACCATGAATGCACACATAGCTATTCCTATAACATGAACAGCATATCTACAAAGTATCCTTACCTTTGCAAAAACCTCTAGAATTCCAAAATACTTTGTTTTGAAACTATCATGAATGAAACAATTGCAAATTCAAAAATACAAAATTCGAGAATAATTTTTTTTTGTTGAAAAAAAATTATTTTAATTATTTTTACGAATTCAGAGTCAGTATCACAAAAACGATATACCCTATGCATTATAGTACCTCTTGAAATTGATGATACCTAGATCTACAGAGGTAGTTATGAAGCAAGTAATAGTATAAATTGATGCCCCCTCAAATTAGTTATCTACCTGCATTTGTAATATATATACATGAAAAAATTCATGCAATATCACTATATATATATATATATATATATATATATATATATATATATATATATATATATATATATATATATATATATAATATATATATATATATATATATATATATATATATATATATATATATATATATATATATATATATATATATATATATATATATATATTCATATATATATATATATATATATATATATATATATATATATATATATATATATATATATATATATAATATATATATATATATATATATATATATAATATATATATATATATATATATATATATATATATATATTAAAAAAATATATAGGGTGATTCCGGAGGAGACCGTCAGATTTTAGGTGATGTTTACACTAGTCAAGGCAGTTTCGAAAAAAAAAAGTTTGGTTTATGGTTGGGGGCCTTTATTGAGAGTCTACAGGGTGATTTGTCCGATTCGACCGATTTTTCTTTTATTCATAACTTTAGTATGGCTTGATTAATCTTGATGAAATTTTCAGTGTAGAACAATATGATTGTCTACTTTCAATAATTTTATTTATGTTATTAATATGTTTCGAATGTTTATTCTGGATTAAATGATTTTATATTTCAGAATATGAGTGGTTAAAAATGAATTTCGAATTTGGAAAAACTACTTTAGGACTCAGGAAGAGCTTTGTATCATTGGACGATACAGCTTTACTATCCAGTTCAGAATATTCTCACTGCCTTGGAGAAGAAATAACGATATTGTTCATCTTTAAAAACTAGGAAAACTGGACGTGTGCCGAAAAAAAATAAAAACGCTCCAGTAATGTTAACTAATGGTAGAATCTGAAGCAGGTAGCGAATTTTTGAAAACGGAATGTACGGGGTGTTTCTTCAATCTGCATATTTAATCTGAACTTATCATAATTCCCACCCTGTATTTTCGAAAAAGTGTTGCAGTTATTGAAAGTAGACAATCCTTCTGTTCTACACTGAAAACTTCATCAAGATTGATCAAGCCATACCAAAGTTATGAATAAAAGAAAAATCTTCCCAAATCATATTATTATGAGACATGTTTTAAATAGATAATTCAGATTTTTTTTTAATGGGTGTAATTCAAATTTTGAGAGTATTAGTTCGGTTGTTTGGATATTTCTAGTGTTTCTGTGAAATTAATACACAAGCAGCCGTGAATACATATGCATTGCAATGAATATTAGATGATGTTAATTGTATTAAAAACATGACATATCTTCCACGTCTTCGCAGCTATCAAAATGCGGCGGAGAATATCGGAACCGATACACAATCACATAAATATTAAGTTAAACCGCTCACAAATAATGAAAATCACACAATGGGCGACATAAACGAGAAAGGAAATATCCATTTGGGAAAAAATCCAAACATTTCTAAATATCCGGTACGAATTGAAGAAATGTTGTCCTATTCAACGGGTCAGCCGTAGGAATTGTAAAGTCAACAATGTATCCATTTTCTAAATAGAACGCCTCCACGCTTCTCACAATGAACACGAGGAACAAACACGCCACCTTTTTGAATGAAATCCTGACAGATTATGCGATATATTATTTCGTAGGGCACCGATTTTCCGGTACATTGTGAACAAAGCAAAAAGAACAAGATAGATATCTATTTAATATCCAATTTTCAGGAATAGTTATTTCGTTTTCGATATTTTAGATATTTCTATTATGTAGGTACCTATATTTCAGAAAAATATGAATAAGATTTATATACACAGTTTTTTCACAACGGCACTGAATTGGTGAATACTACCAAATTATTTTAGTGTAAACAGCAAATTAAATTTTTTTAATAGTCCCTTAGTCATCCAATATTATTGGATTATAAAAAAAACAAAGTTGAGTGTTGTAACTCTGGCATCAAGGACGCCTTGGAAAAACCTACCCCATCTACCAGAAATCCCTAAAATAAGTAGTATAAATTAATGCTAGGTTTAATAAGTGCAAATTTTATGAAATACACAACACACAGAGGATCCACCAACATATTTTACATCATTGTGCATTGCAAGCATACTACTATTTAGAATTTAGTGGATTGAGAACCATAACAGCCTACTAAACTTTCGGGAACTTTTCAAAACTATCATTGGCACCTTGGATGACCTGAGCAGTGACCCAGACATGGGTACGTCTTCCAAGGCGTCATTTGTGAGAGCATTTATTTGTGGGGACTTTGATATTAGCTTATGCTTCTCACCTGGAGTGTTTTCACATAATAGTGTGACTCTTTGTAATGTGTTACAATCACATCTATGTGTTTTGAAATCTGCAACTGATCATGTAGGAAACATAGTACACTTTTTTCAGAATATGCGAAAGAATATTGGGTTGGTGTTTTCTAGTGTCTACAAGACAGCTTTTAAAGAAGAGGGAGGCTTATACCCAAAGGGTAGAAAACAGCTGAATTGAAAAAAACCATCAGACAGGCTAAATCGTTACTAGCTGATGTTGATAAAGAAGTCAGGCTTCCTCGTATCGCTGCGTTACAGCGCAACCGATATAACACACTATCTTCAGATCCAGAACAATATTTTAGCATTGCGAAGGCAATTCCACTGCTTGACGATATTATAAATCAGCTGCAAGGACAGTTCATAGATCATCAAGGAGTTTTCCACAATTTCAATTCTCTGTTGCTGTCTGTATATTGCAATACTTCTATTATTTTAGAAATGGAATACTTAAACGTTCACTAAAATAATGTTGACTTAGACTTATTGGAACCTACGTTCAGTTTGTGGAAGATTTATTGAGGAAAGCAGGCAAAGTGTGATCGTCCATCAAATACTATTGAAGGTATTTCTGAATGCAACAAAAATTTTACCCTAACATCTTCAAGCTCCTACAAGCATTTTCTATTTTACCAGTAACCACCTGCACGCCAGAACGTACGTTTCCAACACTTAGAAGGCTAAAAACACGCTTGTGGTCAAGACCGGCTTTGTGGACTGGCCTTGATGTCAGTTCACAGGAGTACATCTATTTTAATAGTACATGTCAAACCAAGCTATAGCATTCTGTTAAGTTTTCGATTATGGCTAATTTTTATAACCAAGATTATTTGAATCTAATAATAATAATTTATGGAGGATGCCATAAGAACGTAAATCGCACTTTAGATTTGTTCAATGTTCGTTTTCCCACAAGAAGAAGGCCAACTAGGAAAAATTTGAATGCCGTGTTGAAAAACTGTCGAACTTCGGCAGGTTTTAATACTAAAAGAGTCAGGAAAAATACCATAACAGAAGATGAAGATATGGCAATCAAAGTTTTGGCATTTTTTGAAGCTTATCCAGCAGCATCCATAAATTACGTTGAAAATCATTTCGATTTATCGTGTTCATCAATTTATACAATTTTGAAAAAGCATAACTATAAAGTTGTTTTCAACTTGTACACCATTTAAATCCCCAAGATCCTCCAAACCGGGTGATGTTCTGTAACTTTTTGGTAAATATCATATGGAGCGATGAGGAAAAATTCATGGAAAATGGGATTCAACAGGCATCATAGTCATTATTGGGCAATAGAAAACTATAATGTAGTAAGAGAAAAAATTTCCAAGATGTGTGGAGCTGCAATGTCTTCTGTGCTTTGAAAGACGACCAAGTTTTCTGCTACGTCATATATGATGAAAATTCAAACGGTGTTCGATATCTTGAAATTTTGAATACACCTGTGGAAGATATGTTTGGCAATTTGCCTCTCCAACAGAGGATGAAAGTATGGTACCAGCAGTATGGCGCTCCGGCCCACAATTATAACTTAGTAGGAACAAAGCTTAATATTTTGTTTGACGATAGGTGGTTTGGCAATAATAGTCCTCACAAGTGACCCCCTAGATCTTCGGATTTGACGCCTTTGGATATTTTTTTGTGGGGCACATTAAGCAAATAGTCTACAAAGGCCCTATCACGAGTCCATAATGTCATCTGATTTTTAACACCACAACAAATTAAGGCAGCAACAGGAAGAGGAATAATTATTCGTTTTTCGGATACTCTGTATACTATGATGATGAAAATTGGTACAGGTATGTTTCAAGTGATCTTGATTCATGATCCATCATTATTTTTTGAGAACAAAAATCATCATAACAGTACTTTCTGAAATATGGGTCAGTAAAATTGATCGCAGTTGGGCAGCCTAAAAATATAATTACTCTCTTATTAGATGGACATTTCATATACCTTTCCAACAAAAAAAGAAATTTCGAAATCG
Source organism: Cynegetis impunctata (assembly GCA_030704885.1). NCBI lineage: Eukaryota > Metazoa > Arthropoda > Insecta > Coleoptera > Coccinellidae > Cynegetis > Cynegetis impunctata. The sequence goes on from JARQZK010003639.1 coordinate 633,465, forward strand.
ATCAAATAATAACGATTTTACAGGGGTGGTAAGTTCTTATAGTGGACACACTGTATATATGTATATATGTATATATATATATATATATATATATATATATATATATATATATATATATATATATATATATATATATATATATATTTCCGAACAAAACAACCGATTTTGATGTTATTTTGAGTCAATCCACGCAGTTTTATGAGGAGAAGTACTATCAAATTTTGAAATGGATAAGTCTGGTAGCCTAAGAGATATTCAAAAATGACATTTTTTCTGAAAATTTTATTTTTGCGATTTCTCTATTTTGGCCGGGCCAAATCGGTTGTTATTGTCTAAATCTAAGTTTAGTGGGACCATATCGAATGACGCAAGCGCGTTCCAATGAGTTCACACGTTCAAAGTTATGAAAGGTATACATACACACACACATACACATATTTTCTAAAATCGGGGGGAAAATAATAACTTCCCAATTTTTAAAAATCATCGATTTTCAAAGCGAAAAGTCAAAAAGTGTTTTGTCAAAATAACTTCTGAATTTGTCAGCTAAAGAGGACGCATGTAGAAGTTTGAGAGATTCTTGGCACGAAGTCCTCGAAACTTTGGAATCAATCAAGGATGATTGTACTTAAAAGCCTGCAACGCGAAACGAAGCGACGGGAATACTTTTGAATTCAGAAAAACTGGAAACAGCGCTAATAGTTGTTGCGTGAAATTTTTTTTTGGAAAGAATAAACAAAGTAAATTTTTAAATTCAGGCTTCAAGTGCAGATTTGATTACTCTTGCTGATCTTTTGCAAGTTTTTCGTAGCTGCACGAGAAAATTTTAAATATTTCCAAGAAAAGACGATGAAATTAAGCTTGTCAAAGCAGTATACAGAAGACATGGAAAAAGATAACCGAAAAAGAAATTGTATGCTAAACACCAGATGAAGAAATGAGAATGACTGCGGGTGATACTTTCAGGGTTAATACATTTCTTGTCCTAATTGACTCGTATCCAAATTAGAGAAAATGAATTATAAAAATTTTTTTGTGTTATTGAAAAGAATAAATCAAAATTAGCTGAAACATCAATCATCTACCTGGGAGGTAAAATCAACTAAATAAAAATCAATGTTGGACTGAATCGTTAGTCACCAGATTCCATTCATTGGGGAATAGATACCGCAATTTTTCTATGGAATTTAATAAATAGCAAATCTCGATTTCTGGTTACTCTTACAGAGATTCTGAATAATTGTATTTTAAATGACAAATTAGGAGATTTGATAAAGTTAAAACTATGAATATTAAAACAATGGTTAAAAATAACAATTTACACATTTATTATAAAAAATAACGCATGACGCACGTTTCGGTGGAACTTCACCTTCTTTAGTTTGCCATTAGCATCTGAAGAAGGTGAAGTTCCACCGAAACGTGCGTCATGCGTTATTTTTTATAATAAATGTGTAAATTGTTTTAATATGTTTATTAATTTACACCAAGTATCGGCCCAATCAATCCAAAATTTAAAACTATGAACTATATATCAATTTAATTATACAGGGTGATTCACGGTCGATGGCACATTAGACGTTTCTGGTGAACCATACGACGGCTCACTTTAAAAATTTGATGGAGGACATAGTCGGACATTCTCTACCCATCTAAAATATTTTTGGTAATGCGGTGTTGCCATTTCCATTAGAAAGTAGTAGCAACTTTGATTTTTCAAATGGAATACCCTGTATATAATAAAATTTTCAGAATCTCCAACAATTTCCCAATAACTTTTCATGATATTTCTCTATACCTATCTGTTACCGTTTTCCAAATAAAAATTATTTTCATTTTTTTTTCTTCGGAAATCAAGACCTATTAAAACGCTGATATCTTTGAGTTGAAAAATACTATGATATAGAAATTTGGGTTGGAGTTTGGTGATACTTGGGGGCTTCCTACTCTTCAGTCTATTCTGCTTTACTTCAATAAAGGGTTGTAAAAAAATTCATTTATTTTGTTTGCTTGAAAAAGTGACTGAAAATTGATTATTTCAAATGGAATGCCCTGTATATTATTGAAAATTCGGAGAGCTGCTGGAATTTGCTTTTTATCTATGTATATCATACCTATACCTAACTAGTAAGGTTTCGGACTTAGGTATTAGCATTTATTTGTGAGAATGTTCCTTGTACATGGTGTCCGCATTCGGTATTTAGTGAACATGCCATAATCACTATTGGACGGTAACGTTGTGACAATCTACTAATAGTATCGATATTTTTGATATCTCAGAACTTGCAAATGCCTTCAAAAACGATGGAACAAAACTATTCGAACGAAGTTCTTATGAATTTGTTTATTATTTTTGGACAGTTTAACATGTAAAAAATCACGACGTAAAATGTATCCGAATCTACCGCCAATAAACCTTAAGAAATGTTTACGAATTCAGAATAATTTTAATGCGTATGGATACACTTTAAAAAAGCACGAAGAGACTTGATAGTGGAAATTTTGATATAAATAATTATAAAAAAGGAAAACAATTATGTTGAATGTTTCACAATTTGTTGGAATTGCTGGCCGTTCACTTTCAAGCACTTCAAAATGCGGGCGTTGACTGATTTCGACATGGCAGATCTGATTTCATTCGGATCCAAATCTTCAAATGTTTGGTTAATACTTTGTAACAATTCGTCTCTCGAACGCACACCAAATATAATAAACAATTTCATAAGAACTTCGTTTGAACAGTTTTATTCCATCGTTTTTGAAGGTATTTTCAACTTCTGAATTGTCAAAAATATCGATATTATTAGTAGATTGTCACAAAGTTACCGTCAAATAGTGATCATGGCATGCAAATACCGAATGAGGACACCATGTACAAGGAACGTTTTCACAAATAAATGCTAATAAGTCCGAAACCTGACTAGTTAGGTATAGGTATGATATACATAGATAATAAGAAAATTCCAGCAGCTTTCCGAATTTTCAATAACATACAGGGCATTCCATTTGAAATAATCAAGTTTCAGTCACTTTTTCAAGCAAACAAAATTTTTTTACCTTCCTGTATTGAAGTAACGCAGAATAGACAGAAGTGAGGAAACCTCCAAGTATCACCAAACTCCAACCCAAATTTCTATATCATAGTATTTTTCAACTCAAAGATATCAGCGTTTCAATAGGACTTGATTTCCGAAGAAAAAAAAAATAAAATAATTTTTATTTAGAAAACGATAATAGATAAGTATAGAAAAATATAATAAAAAATTATAGGGAAATTGTTGGAGATTCTAAAAATTGTATTATATACAGGATGTTCCATTTGAAAAATCAAAGTTGCTACTACTTTCTAATAGAAGTGGCAACACCGTATTATCAAAAATATTTTAAATGGGTAGAGAATGTCCGACTATGCCCTCCTTTAAATTAATCATAATCCGTCGTATGGTTCGGTTCACCAGAAACGTCTAATGTGCCATCCACCGTGAATCACCCTGTATATACATAGGTGAATCGACGCTGCATATAAATTTTTTTATGTCCCTTATATAAATCTCAAACCGTTCAATTTTCAGAATTTGATTGATACGTAGCCGTATCTTCAAATTAAATTATCGATTGCCCAATTTGGTCTTTCAAGGTGATATTTCCTGGCTCGATGGTCCGGCATTTGATTGATGAGTGTATTGTTTGGACTAACTCCGGATCCGCACTAAGGCCCGTGTCGGGGTGTAGTGGCCAACATTGCTGGTGTAATATTTGCTCTGGGGGTGGACGCCGCCCCCGTATTGACCGCCCTAAACCTCTTCCTACCCCGCTACCCTGGAAATTACATCGACCGAGGAGGACGAACTACAAGGCAATAAATGGATGAGCAGTATTTAAGGATGGCCGTGTTATATCGACATCTAATTCATAACGAAATAAGCATACGGCGGTATCACGGTATTATACGACAGTTTAGATATTTCCCAATGTGTTGTTATTATTTTATGGAACAAGGTGTGTAGTTTATGGTTTTATGTAGTACTATAAGTATTCACAATGTATTATTTGGTTTTATTTCATTAGTGCACGGTCTCTTGTGTAACACAATTATTCACCAAATAGGGAACAGAGAGATTGTTATTCGCTTAGTAGGTCACTGAACGTAAATGCTCTCTGGCAAAAATTTTGGAAATTTTCATGTGCGTTAAGAGATTTCGTGTCGCGGAATGCAAATAACCAACTCCGTTGGGACATTGTTCGATAATTTTAAATTATTGAAGAATTTTCTTTGTTCAATTTATGTAATACATAAAATGACTATGAACAAAGATTAGAGTAATAACGAAAATGTTATGCACCAGCAGTAGATTAATATTCATCATTTCAAGGTATTGGGATCTGACATGTCAGCTGGCGAACTTTGGCGACCAGATGGATGAAGTTTTTATTTCCAACGTCAACATATGCAATTGTATGTTAAGTTTTTGATTACTTACAAATAATGTCGCAAAAGGTGAATAATGGAAAGTGTTAATTTTGCAAAACATAGAATCAGCAGTCTAGACTCTAGAGCAGAGGTTCCCAAACTTTTTTTTCACATAGACCACTTTGAAAATTTTGCTGGTTCTGGTGGACCCCCTGCAGCTACATTTCTGCCAAATTCCTAGAACTCGACAAAAAATGTGAAGATTAGATCTAACTATGGAAATTTGCATTGGGGCTGAGTTCCAACCACGAATTAACAGTTTTCGAAATAAAAGTGAGAATTTATTGGTTAATTAATTAATTAATTGATTGTGCTGTGAGCGGATGTCAAAAAAGCAAAGTTGGCCAATCAAAAAAATGATTCCATCCAATCCAGTAATGACACTAAAACTTTTTTCGATGAGATATGACGAGGAAAACGCTGTCATAAGCTTTTTTTTGCAATTCTCCACAGTCTAGTTTTTCAGGTATTTGCCTGCATGCAAAATGTTTGATACAATTTTTTGAATTTCATCTTCAGCACTATTAATGCTAAGGTCGAGTAGCTTCTCTTGTAATATCACATTCTGCACTTCCATTTCATCAAATGGATTCATGATCCATGGTAGTATTTGCATCGTCAGAATATCTTCAAAACTGATTTTGAAGACATCATGCAGGGCAATTAAATGTTGAACGTATGTCTGAATATTCTCATGAAGGCATTCTACCTGTGACAAAGTACTAAGTTTTTCCGACACTGGCAAACACTATAATCGATTCGCTCTACTTTTCTTTTCGAAATTCAGGAAGCAAATGAGCAACGTTTATCCTTGGCATTCGTATTCCAAGGTATATTGGAAATAATCAAACAAGTTCATGCAAGATTGCAAGCACACACACCACAACTCGTATTTCGTCCCTTTGCAAGTCTGAACAAGAGTTGCGGACGACGGAGGGCGATGTGTCGACACGATGTACTGAATATGGAATATGCAAGTTTTTACAAGTAACTGAACTTCTTGAAATGTTATCTGCGTACATTGATAGGTGAAGTCAAGCCAACATTTTATTTTTTCAATATCGAAACCAGATAAATTTTCGTGGACCCCCGCTTATGAATTGTGAACCCCCATATTTTTGTCACGCCAACGTAGACCCCCGTCTAGCCTCCCGTGGACCCCTGAGGGTCCACCTGGACCACTTTGGGAATCAATGCTCTAGAGAGTGTTGTGGCGTGAAAAATTGTAATTCTATAATATTAAAAAATGCAAGTATTAGCATTCATCGGAAAAGAAAAAGATTGATTTATTGAAGGTATGAAAAATCAATTTGACAAAGAATCACACAACTCCGAGAATGACGGTGTGTTCTTTGCATTTTACAAAAGAATTTATTGAAACTCAGATCAATTCCCATTATTAATAAAAATTCCAGATGCTGCAGCCAAAACATTTAAAATTGTTAGATCTGTGTTGCCTGAACATTTATTGGTATTATTAGAAGAAATTTTTACAGTGATATGTGGTACGATAAATATGTCTTCTCCGATCTAAGAAGATGAAAAATTCATGGAAGATTAAGTGAAATTATTAGATTGAAGTTAGTTATAATAAGAATACACAAGGAATGAAAAAGTTTTTCTTTGTATATTCATTATTAATACATCTTGAGTAACATTATGATTGATGGTGTTTCATTATGAAAACCAAATTTGATTCTATGAAACATGTTTTCTCATTGAATCTATGTATACTACTGAATAAACATTTTTCCAAAGTTCTTTCAGAAATAATTAAATGTCGTATGATAAAAAAAATCACATTTGGATAAAGAATCATCAATAAAAAGTTTCGAAATATGTTTATTGATAATTGCACATCATATCTGGCCGATTATGAACTTCCTACATAAAAAAGCTCGAATTAATAGTTTCATATCACTTAAACAAATACAGTTGATTCAGACTAGGTAATTTATAAATCAAATTGAATCAAATCAAAATAGATAAACAAAAAGCAGTAAAGTTGGCGATACCAGGCCTCGAATTCTCTTAATGTTTCCCACATTTTATTATGAATTTGGATCTTTCCAGCCTATCACCTTCTCTGTATTTTCACTGCAGAGAATTTTCACCTACATATAGCTTCACACTTTCACTCGAAACTAACACTGTTGTAGGAAAAACTCAAAAAACTTTCAAATCTCTAATATAACTAGTATTGAAAGTTGGTTTTTAGACGCCATGTTTTGACGTTATCACCTATGCTTCGCCTCCATGTCAGAAATAGTTTTACTACTAGTTATCTAATACTTCCAATTAGATCTCCCCTCAGCCATTTACTAGCTGAAATTTTCATGTCAAATGAAGAAAAAATTAAAATAATATCTTCAACCTCAACAAATATTCATACATTTTTCTTTTATAGATAGTTTTACGATATATTGCCCGTTTCGGTTAATTCGAAACATATCATAGCAATATGAAAGGTAACGGCTCTTGAATCAGTACTATGCAGGTTGTTATTATATTATAGATCACCAGTAACTAACATAGGGACCCCATACCATTCGCTCTTTGGCGGGGAAATTATATCAACATTTTTGAATATAATCGTTTTTCAAGCGTTGTTCGTTCAAATTAGTTAAAAACGAAAGATGTATTAAGTAACCAATCTGGTTTAGAATAAAGAAATTCAATATTAAAACACTGTGCCGCAGTTTGATATCTAAATAGTAGATATTGAAAGTAAAAATTCTCTTTTATGAAGAAATAACAGAAAATCCAAGTTTTGGGGTTATTCTCCATGAATTCAAAAGACTTCTGAGTACATTGTTTATATTAAGAAACATGTATAGCACAAAGAACGATAAACTTCGAATATACCTTCAGATTAGATACTAATTGTTCTATTACTTATGTCACTTTAGCATAAAAAATTGATCAACCTCGAAATGAGAGATGATAAGCTGAATTTTTTATATATTTACCTTCATCTCGTGTCTGTGTCGTAAGTTATTCATGGTCAAATGTCAAAGGTTTTTCGCGATTATCTCGACTTCTATTGCCTCAATCATGTTTACATTTTTAATAAAAATTATAGAGCATAAAATTTGCCACAAATTATTATTTCAAACATTTTTTCATGTGCTCTACCGTTCTCGCGATAGAGGGCGGTTAGCGCGCAGCGCTCAGCCACACGTACTGTAATACACAGTCAACCCTTGACTATCTGTGAATACTACCTTGAATTTTGGAAGGTCTGGAAACAAAAATTCAGGACTACGAAGAAGATGATGCTAAACATTAAATTCCCGAACGTCCAGAAGATGACGATTTTCTTTAAACTATTATATATATTTAGAATTTCAATTTGAATCGTTACGAATGTACAGCTGTTCAATGAAGATAAAATAAAAAGATATTAACTCGTTTTACTTCTACATAAAATTAACTTTGAATGAATTAATATAACCTCAAAATATATAATATTATGAGTATACTATATGATCCAATATCTTAAAAACTTACACATTTTGAAGATAAAATAAAAATGTTTCTACTTAAAATCTACTTTCAATAAATTGATATATACAAAAAGTATTTCATTCAAGAAACATGGGTTAATTGATAAATCATGCAAATTATTCAAAATTCGAGATAGTAGGTATTCACGGTTCACCTTGCATTAGTACGTATGGCTGAGCGCTGCGCCCTCAATCGCGAAAACGGTTGAGCGCATGAAAAAATTTTTAAAATGAAACTTGTCGAAAATTTTATGTTCTATAATTGTTATAATAAAAACCTGTTTTTTTTTCAAATTTGCCAATGAATAACTTACGACGCAGACTCGAGTTTATATGAGAGTTTTGTGACACCTTTTATAACGCCAAAATGAAAGTATAATTATTCAAAAATTCAGCTCATTAGATATCTCTCATTTCGAGATTGATCGCTAAAGTAACTGCACTATATGGACTTCATACTATCTGATATCATTAGGGTACACCTTGAACATTTAACATAATAGAATCTGCAATCGGACACAAAGCAAAAAAGCAAATACTTGTTCTGATAATTATAGTGACAGATTAAATGTTCTTCTTCTATTTTATGTCTTAGTAAATTAACTTATTATTGAAGTGCAAAGGTCCAAACAAAGAAAATTATTTCATAGCAGAGTGCATTGTATGACAAAATGCGTAAGCAGCAGTTAGGTTGTTGAAAATATACACGTAGGTAACGTAGATGCAGTGGATGTTATAGAAGTGTGATAAACTTCTTTCTCATAGCTACCGTCACCATTCTTGGATAGAAATTTCGTGGTTTCTGAAGATTTGATTACTTACACAGCTCCTACAGATTGAGTTATAGAGTTGAATTTTCGTCCTTAGACTAAGTGCTATTAGAGAAGTATCTTTTAGTAGTTTCAAATATTTTCCTTAGCTGTCGCTATTTCAATGTAGAGATTTTATATATTTTTGTGAGTTTCAAGTTTTGCTTACCTTCTGCTGGGGTGGAGGTTTGAAATTTCATGAGTAGTTTAAGTTGATGTTAGAAAATTGCTTTTTCCGTCGACCTCTAAATAAAAGCTTACTTTAACGTACCCGAAATTGATCATTAATGACTCATTTTAATGTACAATTTCTCCTATTTTAATGTATAATTGTCATGGGCAACCAAACACAGAAGTATTCAGCACGGGATAGTTGAATTATTCTGTGTCTGTACTGTTAATCCACAGAGAAAAGGAATTCATAATTCAAATCGAAAAATTTAACTCTATACAAAATAAAGTAGAAACTGCGGAAAAAATTTTATGCAATAATCGTTCGAAAGTAATTAACACTTCAGATTCCACCAGTTCCACATATTACTTATCGGATATTGTAGGTAATGTGAACTATTCAGAATGTCACATGTCTAATATTCCATCTATGAATTTCTCAAATTGTTCCATCGGGAGCATAAATATAAATATATCCAAATGAACATAGAAATTTATATTTTGTCAAATGTATCTGTTATGCAAAATAAAAATTTATTTGAATCAAGAATTTATACTCAATTCATGATGAGGTCGACGGAAAAATCTTGTAATAAACACGTTTATTAATGTAGCGATTAATGGTCTCGAACTATTAATTAAAATATCTCAACCATTAATCGCTGTCATTAATAAACTAGTTTATTAAATATCTATTAATGTGTGCAATTTAATTATTGTAGCTATTTTTCATATATTATTCCATTAAAATAGAACGGCTTTTCGTGGTGGACAATTTTGCAACTAAAGTCGACGTAATAAGAGTCGAGCGAATATGTTTTTCACAGACGCTGCCTTAAAGGTAAGAAATAGTTAAGTATTTTATCAATTTGTGTATCAACCTTAGCATACAGATTTATGTCGTTACGGACTTTCTTATGCACCTAGCATTCAAACCTCTCTTACAATAAAGGCAGTTCATAAAAAACGAATTCGCTCGATCACTTTTTCGTCGACTTTAGTTGCAAAATGGGTCGACATGAAAAACCTTATGATTTTAACGGGATAATATATGTATGGCCTATGTGCCTATTGCCCCTCTGAAGGTCCAATCTTCATATTGGTGAAAGAGTTTTTCCATCAGATGACTGGTTTCGAATATTACCTCCTACATCCAAACTAACAAACATTACTTCTTTATAATATATTCTATATATACATATTCGGCACATGAACCATCAAAATTTCTGGATCTTTTTTGGGTCAACTCCAAGGCTTAAGGAGATATTTTTCAAAATGTTTTCTCTCAAATTACCCAAAATTCCGCCATTAAACTCTCGTGTTTTATTAATGCCTGCAAAAGAACCATTTTTTAAAAAAATTCTTTTTTCCAATAGTCAATAGTTTTTATTAAAATTAACAGTACCAAAGGAACATACGAGGATTTTCATTCCACAAAATCAGTGATTTTGCGAGAGTAAATCAACTTCAAAATTCAATGTTGAAAAAAGTAACAATAAATCAGAGCTTCATTTCATTTGAAGAACTTTTCTTTTTAATCACTTTTCTAACGGTATATGCTACACATTCATACAAAAAAGCATTTTTGCTTCATTTTACGGATATTCCGTCAGAAGGACGGAAATCGTTTGGACATAGTGAGAAAAACAATTTCATTTTTATGATCGTTTATTTGAACAAAAGTTAAACTACTAACAATAATTTGATACCAAACTCTCTAGTTACAAATTTTATTCGAAGGGTTTACCCCTTTTCATAATGCACGCTTGACACCTCTTTCCATCTTCATCCGTTACGGTAGCTAATTATTTGATAAAGCAGAAATTTTTTTTTTTTCGAAAAAAATTTATCACTAGAGAACAGTTTAGTATTAAATTATTGTTAGTAGTTTAATTTTTGTTCAAATAAACGATCATAAAATCGCATTTTGCCCGAACAAAAAAGAAAAATATTTCTGCTTCAACAAATAACTAAATTCGTAACTAGAGAACTGTTAAGTATTAAACTATTGTTAATAGTTTAACTTTTGTTCAAACGAAAGATCATAAAAATAAAATTGTTTTTTCCACCAATTCCGAATGTTTTTCGAGTGTTTTACGGAATATCCGTAATTTGAAGCAGAAATGTTTTTTTTATCAAGGTATAGCATACTGTTAGAAAGGCTATTAAGTTAAGAAGTTTTCAAAATTAAATGAAACTCAATTATTCTTACTTTTTTCAATATTGAATTTCGAAGTTGATTTATTTTCACAAAATCACTAATTTAGTGAAAAAAAAATCCTTGTATGTCCCTTTGGTACTTTCAATTGGTGATTACAGAATATTACAAGAAGGTTTTAAAGACAAGGTTCTGAGTAATTTGGGAAAAAATTGAATCCCTAACTGTGAGTCTTAGTACCCAGGTTTCAAGGGAGGAAGGTAGCAAATGATCCCAACAATATCCCAAGAAATTTTGACGGTCCATGTGCCGAACACCCTACATATATATATATTTATATATATATATATATATATATATATATATATATATTCATATATATATATATATATATATATATATATATATATATATATTATAA